>JABCKS010000225.1:0-16120 GCA_018851325.1 Termitomyces sp. DKA19 | reverse complement strand
GATCTCAGTTGTTGTGTAAAACTACATTTGGGTTCAATGCTGCATTGGATACGGATAAAAGATTTGTCATTTATTGTATGCTTACAATGTATACTTACTCAAAATTTCTTGTATACCTCCAAATGTATCCTTATTACCGTGTCGCTTATATTTGTTAACATGATCCTCATTTGCTCGGCGTCGACTAATTCTACTTCTATGTGGATAAATTGAAAATACGATAGGAGTGTCGTGGTGACTACTAGCGTGGACCACGCACGAACAACCGGATCCTGCACATGTCTGAGTTATGCAGTCCAGAGTTTGGCGGATATAACATCATTTAAAGATTGGCTTTAGTCTGGGCGACTGAGGGCTTCATCTTGATATGGACGCCGGAGGAAACAAGACGACGGTGGGTGACGTTCCAAATCTACACAGGAGTCAATATCACGCATTGTTGATGTCAATGAGGTTGCACCTCTGTTCTTGCAGATAGAACCCGTCCTCCTATGGTCAGAGTCGTGTTGACAAGTCGAAGTCGGTCTCCCCTGGATCACGGCGATGTTCAGCACTACCATAGAAACACGAAAAACTATATTTAAACAGCTCACAGGCCTGCGGGAGAGTGATATACAATATTGAGAGACTGAGAGACGCTGTATTCATAATCGCCTGAGGTGACAAGGCGTAGCATCGTTATAGACATCGATGAGCAACTTATTAATTCTCGTGGTCAGCGTGAAATAGTCAAATAGTAGACACAGGCACATACACATCGATGAGGAAGGCAGAGCAGCCTCCGTGGATATTTCCTCCGCCGTTTAACATGTCTGAAGGATCATTGCGTGTCAGTTCGCTAATCACGATAACAGTCACAATACACCTCGCCTTCTTCAACAGTCAGTTCGCATACAACACGACCCTCCGTCTTCGAAGGTTCCTCTGCCTTCTGCAGCACAGAAACCTCCGTGATTTCTAGCCGTTTCACAATGGACGCGCCAAATATAGGCCCAGTTACATTCAGATCGCTCTTGGGTAAGTAGTATCTAGACAGGTTGGAAACGACGGTTTTGACATGATCTGAAGCATTCCCAGCGATCTTGCTGATATCTTTAGTCTCGAATGCTTCTGTATGCATTGGGAATGGATCGGACAGGTTTGCAGAATATCATGATGGAGAATGATTTATGACTTCGGCTGGTCCGGTGCGAAAGGAAGCCGGAGACCTGAAGTAACTTACGTAACTCGGATCATGCGTAACATCCGATCAATGAGGGGGTCAAATCAATGATCAGTCTGCGCTTGTCTGGATGGATCCGATGGATAGCTTCCACTAGACGTTCCATCTTCCATTCTTTCTACATACGTCTGCCCATCCAATTACCCCTACAAAAGCATATTATCTGCGACATCTCCTTGGAAGACATTGAAGGTATGTGCACTCGTTGTGTATCTGTGACTGCTGTATCATGGGGTGCAGGATGAGCCGACTTTCTCCTGCCTTTTCACATTCTACCCTCATCACTGGATCCAACAAGCGAAAACGAGAATCCAGCCCAGAAAGACCTGAATTATGTAACATCAATCTTAGAAAACGCCTCAGTTTATCTCTAAAAATCGATATACCCTCTTTGCCGGATACCCTAAATCAAATACAGGATGACGAAACCAATAACTCACCCATCTCTGAGCTCTCCGAACCTAATTCACTATTTGACGAGATGAGCCCTTCAATCCCTCCTTCAGCTGAACATCTTCAATCCCCAGCCATCCGAACGGCCCCGCCTATTCATGGTCTCTTCTTCAGTCCGACATCCCTTCTTCCCGAGGACTTAGCTGGGAGAGTCACCCGATACTGTATGAGGACCTACTTTAAACAGCAGGGCGTCAATCAAGTTATGCTATTCGAACGCTTTATCGCACCAGAATCGCTCACTTCTGAGCCAAAGGTGTCAACAGGTCTCCCACCTGTACTTCATGAGCTTCTATCAGTGCTTGAAGCTATGCTCCTTCCTATTGTTGCACCAGAGACCCACGAGCTTTTGTTTCCTCGTGTGCCTTCCCGTGCTCGTCAAGCCATCTTGAATTTGTACCATCCCGGAGAAGGCATCACACCACATCTTGATTTGCTTCGGCGATTCGGGGATGGAATCATTGGTGTTAGTCTCGGAAGCGGGTGCGTGATGCAGTTCACGAGAGTAAGCGAAAATTGTGGAGAACGACGGCCTACTAACTATGCCGCCGAGAGAAATGACTGGGATATATACCTCCCCGAAAGGAGTGTCATCGTTCTGTCTGAGGATGCACGTTTCAAGTGGACCCATGGCATCGGGAAAAAAACTGAGGACTATGTAGTACTACCGTATAGTGATGTTGGTAGCACTGCTGGCCAGTGGATCAAGCGAGGTGTGCGGTTGAGCATTACCTTTAGATGGCTCCTGCCTGGGGCAGATGTTGTTGGAGAAGAGCACACCTCTTAGATGAGCACTTGTGGTGATTTCTTATTATTTAATTGTGGTTCATAGAGAGAAGCACGGATCAATCCACCACTAAATGATACGATGTTTAATTGATTGTATCTAACCCTCAGACGCCTTCCTGTCTCCTATGCCATGAATTCTAGTGGTAGGCCGCTGTCTTGTCATAGACTATCTTCAACAAAGTCTAAAGTAAGTCGAAATGAAGCTGTCGGTTTCTCGAGCTCTGTCATCCGGTTAATTTGATATATGTAATTATTGGGTCAACGCAGTTGTATATTTTATGAAGGGACAGGTAGCATGTTTGGCTCGATTGTGAGTCAATTTCTTCTGTGAGTACACCTATATAATTAAATGTTAACTATTCGGAAAGACCCAGCTTAAAGCTTTGAAGGCTTGAGGAAGGGCTCTAATACCATTGATTCTGATCAACCGTGGCGATAGGAACTATTTCTATGCTTGACAGCGGATGTTCAAGTCGCAAAGATCATATACGGACATTCGAAGCATTCAACGTTGGTATCGATACTAGGCTATTCGCCGCAATTTGGACCTTAATATTATGGGGTGCGAGCGGTGTGGCACTAAAAACCGTCATCGCCACACTGCGAAAGTAACAGCTTTAAATCTTCAAGGGTGCTTTAAGCTTTGTCGGTCGAAGATTTCATTAGATTGGTCTTCTCCAGGCGGATATATACTGGGAAGACCACGTCCCTGGCCTCTGGTATGAAGTGAAAGGCACCAATCCGAGGCCTGTTGTTCGTTGTGTTTTCTCGTATTTCTTCGATTTTTTGCCCTTCTTTGAAGAACTGTATCCAACGAAATCATGCATATGGCTCATTGGTCGTTTGTGCTCGCTTTCGATAGATTGAACGGGAAACCAAATGATTTTTCAAATCGCATGTTAGAAAGACACGCCCGGGTCATGAAGGAGATAGGACTTCAAGATCGTCTTGCGTTTTCAGAATCGCTCGGACGTATGGATAGATTTGTAATGGTCTATATGTCTGGAAACATTTCTAGCTGGTCATAGAGCGGACGAGGTGTTTGTTCTGTCCTTAGTTTCCGTAAACAGCACGGTACCGGCCCAGAAGATCTTCGTAATGAAGGTGATCACTGTCCACCACGTAGTGCGAGAACTAAATGCATAACTGCGCCGGGGCCGATGTTCAGTTCCTTAGCAGTCCTGTCATCTTGCCTGTAACAAGCAAGCATAGGGTGAGACTGTGGCAATACACGACAAGTTGTTTCGGGCGTACATCTGTTTCCCCCCGAAGATCAACCTCTGCTGGGGTGGTGGAACACCAGCCTGTTCTTCGACCTTCTCTTTTATACGCGTAATCTGATACATCGTTGGCTTTACTGGCTTCGATCATGAGTGCGGTTAACTATGCCACGGACCTTGTCATCTGCATCGATGTCGAGCTCAATCTGATATTGGATTAGGAAATTAGTGAGGACAACAAGTTTAACGAACATACCTCCTTGCCTGTTAGAGTCTGTAGAGCATAAGGGTCAACTATCAATAAACATTAGGATATTTGGATGAATTTATTCCTTGCCTTGATCTTGATCAGCATTGTGGAAGAAAGTACGGTGGCACTTGAAAGGAAAGGTTGACAATAACGCGTCGAGGTAATCACAAGTGACTAACTTACAAAACAAGTCACTCACAATCAGCAACAACCCGTGACCATAATTGACCTCTCCGCGGGTTCCGCTGGGCCCGCTTCGACTTTTTGGTGCGCTTTGATAGGGCTCTGAGTGATGCAGTGATTTTTCTTTAAAACCGCGCCAGCAATCTTTGTTAACTTCCTAATGCATACTTATTATTCGATTCTCTACCCGGTCAGACCTCACCATAATCCGTTTACATTTTTGAAGAAACAATACTAAATTTGCTTGTGTCTAATTATAGCCTCATGCTAATTTGTCGTTGTGTAGCTAAGTGATGTTGTAACTGGATCCGGGGAAAACATACCGGAGTAAAGCCCTGCGCTTGCTTTTGGACATGTCTTTTATTGCCTCTAATGACGTCGACGCGTCTTTTACACGACTTGATCTTCACACAATAGGCCAATGGAACGTCCTACTACCTAGCAAGAAGTCGCGTTCCCCCTTTCTGCTGTTTCTCCTCTTTATCTCAGATCTTGTTGGCTAGCAGTGTGCATGTCAGAAAATTTTGACCCTCTTAGTTTTCGAGAACTCAAGGATATGCATACACGAGTGATTTCCTCTGAAAGCTTTCCAGGCCAAACACGATATGGCAGTGTGCCCCGGGCCGTGTCTGTCGCTTCACTTCGATCAATATCCGATGAATATCCGGTTCAATCCTGACTTCGATGTAACATATGTGCCTTGACTGTCGTGATTGCAAAGCTCCCGGAGAACAATGATTGTCATGAGTACTCGTGGTCTGCTATGGTTTGTTACATTCTTTATCCATGCTGTTTCCTGGCCCTCAGTAATACGTACTCCTACCCTAGATAGGAGTATCTCTCCGTTTGTGATGGGCACCTGAACATCTTTTTTCCTCAGATTCGACAGGCCCCCGTATCAACTTGTTCGCCAAGATCCTGTTCAACGGCATATCCCTGAAGTGCCAAGTCGAAAACCACATACATATTCCACATGATCAGGTTCCGGTGTATATACCTATAAGACATGAGAATACTTGTTATATAGTCTGTCCCCGGTACCTTGACCCTCATCCCTTGTACAGAAAGATGAATAACACTACGACGCACGAGAAGGTACTGAAGCACGACACGCATGTTCTCTCTGACCCAATCGTGACACGGCTGGCAGAACTTGACAAAACGCCATGGTATAAGAAACCAAACTTACGACTGCTCTACCTCCTCATGTTCCCGACATGCATTGGTGTGGAAATGACCAGCGGGTAGGTTACTTTACTGTACCACACGTATTGTATACTCATCTTTCCAACGGAAAGTTTTGATTCGTCCATGATGAACGGTCTTCAAGCGGTAGATTCCTGGGATACATGTTCGTGAATGTTTCGCTACCAGGACATTATTGCTCAAAGCCATTGTCTAGTCTTCCATTCGCCTCGATCTACTCTTCTTGGCCTTATGTCTGCTATATACTCCCTTGGTGCTATCCTTGTGCTCCCTATTGTCCCAGTCGTCACAGATCGTCTTGGCCGTCGACAAGCAATTTCATTTGGAAGTCTACTCATGATCATCGGTGCTGCATTACAGACTGGCTCTCAGAATTGTGGGTAAATCATTTTTAGAAATTCTTGACCGATGGAATTGATCACTTATAGTCGGCATGTTTCTTGCATCGCGTCTTGTCCTTGGCTTGGGGATTCCATTTGCTATCGTTGCCGCATCTTCGCTTATCGGAGGCAAATTAGCTTATTTATTTGGTGTATCTTGTACTTAACTATTGACTAGAGCTATCTCATCCCAGAGAGCGGGCTATCATGGGATCCCTGTTCAATTCGTGTTACTTCATTGGTAGCTCTAATTCTCATTCTCGTTGTCAGAAACTAATGAGATGGTCATTCACAGGCGCCATCGTGGCTGCCGGAATTACTCTTGGGACTTTCAACATGAACAGCAATTGGGGGTGGCGAATCCCATCTTTGCTCCAAGTCGTTCCAAGTGCTCTGCAAATCACATTCGTCTACTTCATGCCTGAATCCCCTCGATGGCTAATCTCCAAGGGGCGGAGCGAAGAGGCCAGGGCAATTCTGGTCAAATACCACGCCGAGGGAGACGAGACTTCAGAATTCGTCAAGGCTGAGTTTGCCCAAATCAAGAAGACGCTCGAGCTCGAGAAGGAGAATGAGAAGGTAGGCTGGTTCCAACTCGTTGCGACGGCAGGTATGCGCCAGCGACTTTTAATTGGCGCATTTCTTGGCCTTGCGACGCAGTGGAGTGGAAACGGACTTACTTCGTAAGTGATTCAAAATTTCCTTTTGATTAGGAACTTGAGGCTAAGTCTCGGCTCGCAGGTATTTTTTGGCACGGATTTTGGACAATATCGGCGTACATGATAATGCTGTCAAGAACAAAATCAACCTGGGTATTACCTGTTGGGGATTCGTCAATGCTACATTTTTCGCACTCACTTCTTCTCGGTTCAAGCGCCGAATCATGTATCTCGTGTGTCAATGTGTGCATCCCCATACATGAATTGGTCATTAACGAGTATGATAGACTTGTACAATTTCCCTCCTGATTGTGTTTACTGCTTGGACAATAGCAAGTGCTCGGTATACAATCACGGGGAACCAAGCATCCTCTCGCGCTGTCATCGCGTATGTTATCCGTTATCCTTTCGATCCGAAGTTTCATCATTTGACGTCGTTACAATTAGATTCATCTTCTTGTACAGCCCATGCTACAACATGGCTTACAATGCACTCACGTACAGTTTGTCACTTTCCTTCTTCCGCAGAATTCTTGCTCATTCATTTCTACGTGCAGCGTTCCTGGTTGAGCTCTTTCCATTCGAAGTGCGTGCGAAGGGCATTTCCGTCTTCCAATGGTTTAGCCGTGCCGCCGGGTTCTTTAATCAATTCGTCAACCCGATCGGCATTGCCAATGCTGGCTGGAAATATTATATCAGTTACTGCATCTTCCTCCTCTTTGAAGTTCTTTTCGTGTACTTCCTCTTTCCGGAGACGCATGGCCGTACACTTGAGGAACTTGCATTCTGTAAGTCTAAGTCTGTCTGACACTTATGACACCGAATACTGACAACACCCATTTTAGTGTACGAGGACGATAAAGTAATTGAACAAAAGAAGCGTGTAGAAGAGGAAATCTACGAGAAGGAAAACCAGAACTCGGATGTCCGTACAGATGAGCAATTTGATAAGAAAGTGTAATAAATCTACGAGAAGGAAAACCAGAACTCGGATGTCCGTACAGATGAGCAATTTGATAAGAAAGTGTAATAAATCTACGAGAAGGAAAACCAGAACTCGGATGTCCGTACAGATGAGCAATTTGATAAGAAAGTGTAATAAATCTACGAGAAGGAAAACCAGAACTCGGATGTCCGTACAGATGAGCAATTCGATAAGAAAGTGTAATTAATCTACGAAAACGTATCTTGGCTAAGTAGGACAATAATTACGGTTACATTTCGCAGTGCAACCTCAAGCGCCAGCGCAAATCATCTGAATGAAACGCTGATTTCGGAGTTCTTCTGGCTTGAACGTTTTCGGATTTCCCCACGCCATGCGGACATCCTTGACCACCACAACTTCGGCATGGTACTAATTTTAGAGTCGAAGAAGCTGCTTATGCACCATTGTGACACTCAATATTCGAACTTCAACCATGCTTCTTTTTCTTAGTGCTCTTGATCTTTACGACCTTTTTTCGCCAGAATGAACGAAACAAAGATGAAGGATAGATCAAGTGACGATGCGAGGGACTTTTCTCAGTCTATCGTGACGTGTCTGGCTGAACAGGACCGGACGCCATGGTACAATAAACGGAACTTGCGTCTACTCTACTTTCTCATGTTTCCAGCCTGCTTAGGTGTGGAGATGACTAGCGGGTGTGTCATACTTCCGAGTCACCGTACTACATTCTGGTCAAATCGACTTCTGACAGACATATAGTCTTGACTCGTCAATGATTAATGGTCTGCAAGCGGTGGATTCTTGGATTACTTGTTGGTCAACGTCGCATGATAAAACCTCTGGCAGTGTTCAATGTCATCACAGTCTTCCACTCACCCAGGTCTACGCTTCTCGGTCTGATATCTGCCATGTATTCGCTTGGTGCCATTATTGTTCTGCCTTTCGTTCCACTGGTCACTGATCGCCTTGGCCGTCGACACGCGACCGCACTTGGAAGCCTGTTTACAATCGTTGGTGCTTCAATGCAAACCGGTGCCAAAAATTGTATGTGAAATGAGTTTTTACTTCTTCCTGTAAAGTAAACACTCTCACGTTAGTCGGCATGTTCATCGCATCACGTTTCATCATTGGTCTCGGTGTCCCGCTTGCAATCGTAGCGGCCTCGTCGCTCATCGCAGGCGAATAATCATGTTTCGTTGAACTTCAGTCCAGCTGACGTTGCGGCTTTCATTTATTTTAATAGAAATATCCCATCCAAGGGAGAGAGCTATTATTGGCTCTCTGTTCAACTCGTGCTACTACATAGGTATCACTTACTCTTCTGTGTGTACCTTTGATAAAGCCGACGTAGTTGACAATCCCAGGTGCAATCGTCGCGGCAGGAGTCACTCTCGGAACCTTTGAGATGAACAGCGATTGGGGATGGAGAATCCCCTCTGTAATACAAGTCGCACCAAGTGCGCTGCAGATTGCTTTCATCTATTTTGTGCCCGAATCACCTCGTTGGTTGATTTCAAAAGGACGGGGTGATCAAGCTATGACTATCCTTGTCAAGTATCATGCAGAAGGAGATGAGACATCTGAGTTCGCCAAGGCCGAGTATGTGCAGATTGAAGAGACACTCGAGCTCGAGAAGGAAACGGTGAATATGGGATGGGCCCAGCTCGTTGCGACGTCTGGTATGCGCAGACGTGTCCTTATTGGAGCGTTTATGGGTTTTGCGACCCAATGGAGCGGGAACGGTCTAACTTCGTATGTGTTTTCTCACAGCCTCCCAACTTACATTTGAAATAAGGCATCCATTCACACAGATATTTCCTGTCAAAGATCTTGGACAATGTTGGCGTGCACAGCAATCGCACGAAAAACCTTATCAATTTGGGTATCACCTGCTGGGGATTTATAAATGCCACAATCTTTGCATTCACGTCCTCGCGTTTCAAGCGCAGGACCGTGTACCTCGTTCGTTCATTGTTGTACTTGTTGCATTCTTGCCTATCTGACCATGCATTAGACGTGTACTCTATCCATGCTAGGCGTGTTCACCGCTTGGACGATAGCAAGTGCTCGTTATGCGATCACAAGGAGTCAAGGGTCTTCTCGCGCTGTTATTGTGTAACTTGCTCAAAAACTTTTCCTCTTCCTAACCTAATCATCAAACGCCAATAGGTTCATCTTTCTGTACAGTCCCTGCTACAACATGGCTCACAATGCGCTGACATACCGTACGTCCTCTTCACAACGATCATGAACTACACACTCAGTCTTGTTGTTCATTCATGTAGCTTATCTAGTTGAAATCTTCCCCTTCGAAGTCCGTGCTCAAGGTCTCTCCGTTTTTCAATGGTTCAGTCGAGCCGCTCTGTTTTTCAACCAATTTGTCAACCCTATTGGAATAGCCAATGCCGGATGGAAATACTACATCAGCTACTGCGTCTTCATCCTTTTTGAAGTCCTTTTTGTATATTTCCTCTTTCCAGAGACACATCGTCGTACTCTAGAAGAACTTGCATTCCGTACGTCCCAATGTCCATGGTGTGGGAATGTAAACATGCTGATCGATAGGTATCAGTGTATGAGGATGATAAAGTTATCGAACAGAAGAGGCGAGTGGATGAACATATTCGAGACCAAAATTTCGGGAATGATATCCGTGTTGACGAGGGGCCTGAAGCAAAGGCTTAGCGAATCGCATGTATTGAAATGAAAACTGGACGGCTTTCTATATGTAGGGCGGATTTTTCGGTTCTTTTTGAAACTTGATTGGGTTTTTATGATTACTGCACGACAAGACTCATACGTATACACTCCAAGCGTCCCAAAAGGATATTACTCATCTCGGAGAGTTGTATAGCACATGACTAGTGGCTGCAATATATATGGGCAAGATCCCCTGAAGGGTGATCAACTTGCAGAAGGCTTCTAAGGGTTAGACCTGGAAACCACTTATGGTCTATCTGTGCTGTGCTCACATCAATCCTCCATAGAGCCCCAAATGCGGTTATTCGTCGTGTTCCATCTTCGTGCAGGATCGTCATAACAAGGGCGTTGGATAGGGTACCTCCGCTACTGATGAGAGAGGGAAGACACTACCGGGCAAGGACCAGATATGGCGTAAGGAATTGATAGATGGAATACATTTCCGCCGAGTATTAATAGAATTTACCAAGGAAGGTAGAAACGGAGAGCTAGAGAATAAAAGAGCCCATAACAGCATAGTCGTGAGATTATAGGCCCAGATAAAAGAAGCGCCCGGATCGGTCGACGAACAATAACGACCTCTACAATCCTTCTTTGTCCTTACGGCGAGCGACAGACAAGTCAAGCTGGTCCACCACGAGAACAGTGACACTGAAGACTACAAGACTATCGAAACATCTCAAGACGACCGTAAAGACAGTCGAAACACGAAGCGACAAGAACGCAAATAGAGGTAAGACGAGACGACGATCCCTTCCAGAATGTATCGAGAGAATTGCAGAGCAAAGCCAGAGTATACGGAGGGTAAACTGCCTTCAGATACGTGGTCTCTTTCATACGTTTCGCCAAGGCTGTCCAGATCGGCGATCGGGAGGGAAGAGATCGACATCGACAACCAGTGCCCGATTCCCTTGCCGATGTCGAAACCTTCCGTTGGTCGGTTTCAAAATGCTATGGTCACCAAGCGTGTGAAACTCATGTCTGCTATTGCCGCTCTGCCGACTATTTTGGTCCTGCCTCATCATCTCTCTTCTGCGACTGTGTCACCGGTCTACACCCCCGATTCTTCCCATAAGGCTTCGTTTCCCTGTTTTCCTCCCCTCTCTGCCTATTGCGCTGATTCCTTTCATTCCTCCCCTTTCCCCGTACACCTTATAATCCCCAAAATGTTCCGACATAGCAAGGGCGCAAATAAACCGACGTTTATCTTCTATCGCTCCGTCTTATCCTTCGTATGAAATGCTTTCAATCCTTGCTTCCACGAGCAGTCCTTTCACATCGTATTTCCCGAGTTCGTTCTTCCTGATCAAAACGGTACTCAATGCGTCACTTTCACAAAAGGGAGGACACAATGGATATTTTCCCATATATAATGAGTTACTCACAAGTCCGCTATTTACAAGTCTTCGAGTGATCAACAAGATTTCCATATATATTTAGTGCGAGCGGGGTGATGATTAACTAGCAAAGTTGGCAGAGACAAGTTACTCTTTCGCTAGCGCTGGTGCAATGATGATACATGAGCAATGAGATTTGAAAATCTCATGAACGATGTGCCCCCGTATTGAGCAAAGCAAGAGTCCAAGTTCTATTCATCAGTAGCGTATCACCACGACGGCCAGTACATACATAGCAAGCATATGCACAAAACACCTTGTTAGTCATAGCGTCTCCTTCTTGGCGGGCTACGAGAGCGCGAAAAGGAACGAGATCGCGAACGACGTCCACCTCCACCACGGGCACCACCACGCCCAGCATAGCCTCTGCCTCTCATAGGCGGCGAATCGTTTCTTGGTGGTGGCACTCTCCTGTCCCGCTCAAACTCTCTTTCTCTCCCGAAATCACCTCCGCCCCTACCACCGCGCCCTCTCCCTCCGCCGGCAGGTGCATTGGATTCCCCTCTCCAATGTCCCCCACCCCTCCCAGCCCCAGGCCCGCTCAATGCACCGCCCCATCCCCCATCTCCCCTCCCCGCACCTCCACTTCTCCACCCATTCGCAGCGCCCGGACCGCGTGCGCCCGTGCCCTTAATATTGATTTCCGATGGCGCTCCAACGCTCTTGGGCAACAGCACAGCAACGAGCAAAAAGTCACCAGGCACAAACCTCAACTCGTCCAGTGTCCTCTCCTCCTTCTCCCTCTCAGTCGGCTCCTGCGTCCCATCCTCGTCTGCAAGCCGTGGGGCCGTGACGTTGAGGGAGCCAGGCTCGCCCAGGATGTCGCGGGAATAGACCATCCCTAGGTCTTTCTGGGAGAAGCGCCCTTTGGCGAGAGAGTCGGCATAGACTGTACGAAAAGAGAACCGCGCGAGGGGATGCCGATATTCAGAGACAAGAGGCGCGGTATTGCGGAGGGTAGTGAGGACCTCACGAAGGGTGGCATCTTTCCTAACAATATACGCAGAAAGTCAGAGGGATACTAACAACTGCTGCTTTTAGCAAAATCACAAACCATGTAAAAATCTGCTGTTCGTCGGTCGTTGGAAGTGTGCCGTCTTCGAAGAGATTCAATCGATGGAAACTTCCGATTTTTACAAATGTCCGAATCAGAAAAGGCGCTGTCTATTTGGATTTTGATCAGTAAGAGAGGCTATGAAATCAAAGATGTCGACAGACTTTCTCCCTGGAGACGATAGGCTGACCAGCTGGCGACGCTTCGCCGTCCATGATGGCGAACTTCAAGAAAGAACCTGTGATTACGTAAGTCGTGTCACCCCGCGAATTTGATGGCTACGAGGTTGTGACCGTGCCTTCGGCATGCTTGGTCTTAGTCTCAGTCTTTCTTATATATATTATTTGTGCAGTCCATACAAAATATTATAATTACAATGCTACTATGATAGTAATACTTTTATTTGTAAACTATGAAGGATTTCTTGATAGACAATATTTGCTGTTTTCCTTGATGTATTGTCCAACGACAGAATTACTTTAATATAACTTCAGATGTGCATTGAGACTGTACAATATAAAGTCATCCATGTGAAGATACAGAGGAACAAAGATCCAATCCAACATCAGCACAGATGCTTGGCTAGAGCATTGACATCCAACTCAATGCTTAGTCCCAGCCCCAACTTTCAAGGATAGTGATCAGGAGTGTAGCATAGTGGGAGCTAGAATGGTATACATACATTTCAGTGTCACTTGATGAAGAATAGAGCAAACTTTATTAAATACCTAAAATAGCATATATATATCTAGGGTAGATGTAAGTAAATACTAGTAATAAACATTGTAATGGGAAAGTAGGATACCTCAAGGTCATTCTGTGAAGAATAGAGCAAACTGAGGTATGATTAGCTAAGAAAACATATTTAAAGGTGGTGCAGCTAACCACATGTGATGAACACATTATACAAATGCAAAGACTACTCCTTGATACTTCCACTCATCTGGAGGCATAGCTTCATGGCTTTAGAGAACTTCCAATGCTTGTTATGTGGTAGAGCCTTGGTGAAAATGTCGGCTACTATGTCTTCTGTAGATATGTAATAAACAATGGCTTGGTCATTTGCAACCAAATCATTGTGTAAATAATGGAATTTTTGGTGTATATGTTTTTGTAAGGGAGCTAGTCTTTTCAACTGTTCTACCCTTGCCTAGCTTAGTCTGTGGGGATCGGCACCTCTATCTAGCTGACTTCTGGACTGCTTGGCCCTTCTTACTCCCTTACCATCTTGGTTCCCACATCTAATGGATATATTATATTTAGCACATGGTGTATTATTGTTTATCATTTGATCCTTCTACTACTAGACCTAATTATTCAATAGTTTGTAGTCATCAACCTCCACTTTGTTATAAGACTAGAGTCAGCAGCCTTTAGGCTTGGTTATAGGTACTTAGACATCCAGTAGTCTTGTAATATATAAGGAAGACTTGAGAATAGCATATTTTCAGTCCAGACAATAGCATTGCTTTCAGGTTTCTTCACTTATATAACTGTAAGCTCAGCTAGTGTGGCCTCTTGCTTTCTGTCTCATCCTCCACCTTTGCCTCTGGTTCTTGCCTGTCTCTGCCCTACTGTGTTTTGGGCTGGCTTATTTATTGCTTGCTTCTTGATTAGAGAGTCAGGTCATAAGTAGTGGGCTTGGTTTAGACTCTTCACAGCTGATGTCTCTGTTAGAGGACCTCTCAGATTTTTCCATTTCTCTATGTCCTATCCCTTCAGATTACCCTCATTATAGTATTTATTGATGCCCTTGCTCTAGACCTACCTATAGGTTCTATTTTCAGCTCTCTAATAGTAGTAGTTCCTTATTCATAATTCAGATCTCTATATAATATAAGAATCATTTCATGGGAACTGCTACTTTTGGGTGATGATCAAGTAACACTGACTAAGAAACTGCTTTTTATAGTAGTCACTTCAAAGTTTGGTCAATTTCGTTGTATTTGAAGCAATTAAAATATATACAAAGTTGTTGAACTCAATATATATATTAAATACTATGATTTAGCACTTTGTGTGACATATTTGGGGGTCTGTATGTGTACAGAAGGCCAAATGCAATTTAGTAGACACTGTTTTTCATGCCTCATATTTTTTAAGCCAACATGATCAAATAAACCCAGATTCTTCAGCTATGGAGAAGAAACCATATAACAAAGTACATATTAGCCCATTTATTGATTGATTAGTGTTAACAAACATTGAATATAGCTTTTTAGTAAAACTACAACAACTTTGAGCTATTGATATGATCAATATCACATCATATAAGTGAATTTAAACTGTTTTTAGATGATAAAAATGCTTAAAAAATTGTGAAAAAATTGTTTCTAAATCAATAAAGTTTGTATTGGCCTATCTATTAATTGTTGATTAATGTTAACTAACATTGAATACAGATTATTAGTGAAACTTTGACAACTCTGGACTATTGATTTTATTGTTTTTGGACAATAAAAATGCTTAAAAATTATTTTTAGATCAACAAAGTTTGTATTAGGCTGTCTATTAATTGATTAATGTTATCTAACATTGAATACAGCTTATCAGTAAAACTTTGAAAACTTTAGGCTATTGAAATATTGAATATATTATTATGTCAGTCAATTTTAAAGTTTTTAAGCTATTAAAATGCTTAGAAAATTGATTTTTTAGGCAATGTTCAACTAGCACTTCTAACAGTCAACTTCCCAATACTCCTAGAAGCCAAAGGCAACAAATAAGGGCTCAAAGTAGACTGGAACAGTTACAAATAACTGATTCTGATAATAGACAAGTAAATAGAGGTATAAGATCCAATCCTATAATTGTGACACCTCTATCTTTTGAATCTGGGGGAAAAGAAACTGGGAGTATAGAGACTGAGGATATAAGAACTGAAAGTAATAATCAGGCTGCTTCCAGCTCTTTAGTAAGGCCTATTAAACAGTCTACTATGGCTGATGATCCATTTTCTATGGCTATTTCTGAAACTCATCTGCCTAAAGGATAGGATACACCTTTACAAAATCCTATATCTAGAATAGTGCCACCTTTACCTGCCCCTATATACAGAAGTGACAATAGACTTAGAATAGTATCAGCTTAGTTTTTGAAGGAAATTTTTGGCAAACTCTACCAGTCATTCAATAAGGACTTAGACAGCAGATGATTGCTACTTCACTCAAAAGAGAGAGACTTTGGAATCATATCCAAGTTCACTACTTGGTTCAAAATATGAGATTGGATCAAACTCCTGATAATATTGCTCATACAGCTTGGTTATTAGATATAGGGGCTGGAAAGAATCTGGAGCTTGAAGAAACAATACAACTTCCTGAAACCATGATTTGTAGTGACAATTCTGTTTCAAAATTGATTTCTTCCACTTATCCTAATATTGATTACCTTAAAAATGACCAATATTACTTGGACAGGACTATTGTTTCAGGTAGGAATTCTAATATTGAGGACATCAATTCAGAAGTTTTATAGAGATTTCCAGGATAGGAAAGGATATTGTGGAGTGCAGAATCTATTTATTCTGATAATGAAGATACTAATGGCCTTGCATTATATCTAGTTAAATACTTCAACTCTTTAAGAGCCAGTAGCTTGCCTTTGGCTAACCTGGCTTTGAAGATTGGTGTTTCTGTCATGCTCCTCAGGAATTTGGATC
>JABCKS010000224.1:7339-25618 GCA_018851325.1 Termitomyces sp. DKA19 | reverse complement strand
CCTGTGCTGGGTTGCACATACCCAAGGCAGCCTTGAAATCTCCCAGCCAGGCCAACCACTGGAAATGCCTAGGGTTCAATGCCGCATCCTCGGACCCCATTGTGATGACACACAACCAGGCCTGAGCTGAGCCCATAAGGTAAGACTGTGCCCACAGGATCTTCTGCCTATCGTTCTTGAAGAACTCAAACTCCGCCGCAGCTTCTATCTGATAGACAAACTGATCCGCAATTGTCTTGGAAACCCCATCATACTTCTCCGGAGGACTGATGCTGGGCCTCGGGCCCGACCCGCAGCACACCTGCTCCATGTTTGACACGCACACTGCCAGCATCTCCAGCCCCAACTGCATGTCAGCCACATTATCCGCAAGTGTCTCCAGGCCGTTCCGGATCTCAGCCAGACTTGTCTGAACTTGCGCCTGAACCTGCACCGTCAAGTCCTTCTGCAGTGCCTCAAACACTATATTAGCGATCTGCTCCTCCGTAGATGGGGCGGTGGGTGCCTCCGGCGCGTTCGGGGTGGTAGACATAGATGCCGAAAAAAAAATTTCGTGGTTAGTTCTATTCAAGTGTAAGGCTCAAACTGTGATCTGCAAGGCGGCACATTTGTAGTCTGATAACGAAGTTTATTTGTAATGGTTAATACAAGACCTGTAGTTACACACCTGATAACAAAGTGAATAGAACTAAGGAATGTAACTACGAGGATAGCGCGTAATGTACCGGGAATGGTCACGTGATAACGTAGTATCGTGGAGGTATCATGACACAAGGAGTGCCTCATTCCATGTCAATAAAAACACACGTTACTTGATTTTTTTTCCTACGATGCATAATACAAAAGATACATGTCGTACTAGAGAACAATGATATTTTTACTGTCAGATGTATGTCTTGGAGGCGCCAGGAAGGGTGACACGGAACACCATGAACTGATTATCAACATCCACACCAGCATCAAATGGTTGGCCGAGGGAGATACCATGAGTGCTCAGAAAATCATTGTCAGACTGTAGATATGAAATCAGTGCATTACTCAGCGCATTACACACCCATACACTCAGGTAGAAGACGCACAGCAGTGAAAAGGAAGTAGTCATTAGGATAATTATTGTCATTGACTGAGGCGAGAGCAAGCGACTCCCACTTAGCATCAATGAGGGTCCTGTCATCAGGATCGCCTACAAACGAATATTTTATAAAGATGTCAGTGTATTCAGAGAGCAGATGAGGGGATACTCGCCGTTGTGAAGTCCAAACTTAGCAAGTTGAGTAACATCAAGGTAATTGACAAAAGGAACATAGGTGGCAGGCTTGATGCTAGGATCTAGAATACCGTCGATGGCGATGGGATGGACGGGATCATCAAATTTTGTGTCATGAATATCAGTAGCACCGTTTATCGTGAAGAGATCAGCTTGTCTGAATGGTCTGAGTCACGAGTACGGGACAGTGATACTTACGGGAACTCACTTGTAATTGGATTGATCGTTGCTATCACCACGCCCATTGCCATCGCGTGTGAGAGCCAAAAAGACGCCGGGCCTGACAAAACGAATGTCACTGCTAGCGAACGTTTTGTTCGTTTTGGCCTGAGGAAGAGGAACCACCCATTCTCCAACAAGCTTGGGCCGGTCTTTTGTAGGCTTGGAGACATCATAAGCCACCAGACGAGTATAGCGAGACGTAGTTTCATCAATTCCACCGTCCTGGAGGGTTGCAGACTGGAGCATAGCATAGAGAACGTTGTTCTTGCGATCGAGTGAGAGGTTCTCGAAGCCTGAAAGGCATTGATTAACCATTAGTGGAATAATATTGAAGAGATAACCTACCCTGGTTGCCAACCCGACCAGTCGCAAGAGTTTTGTCAGAGGTGAAGTTCAAGTTGCCTTGGACATCACGAGGAAGGAAAGCATTCGGAGGTTGGATCGTTTGGATCAACGAGCCGTCAACCGCGAATCGGTAGATGTAGGGGCCATACTCGTCACTGAGCCAGAACCTGGGTCTGGTTCAATATCTGATCCCGAAACATGACAGGAACGTACGATTTGTCTGGAAGGTGAACAATCCCTTCAGCATCAATGCTGAGGTGAGGCTCTGCTTTGGAGGCGATGGGAATCGCGGGGTCTGCCAATGCCTTGAGAGGATACCCAGCCTGGGGTGGGCGGATAGCAATGGGCGAAAGGCCAGAAGTCTTCACATGGTGACGATCCCAGTTCAGAATGGTCTTCTTGTAAGTAAGTTGCAGGGTCGTTTGAGCGTTGGCAAATGAGAGGTTTGCGGTACCATAGTAAGGAGTGAAAACGAAGTCAATTTCATGCCGGCGGGACTGATAGTCAATGGTCTGATTACTAGGTATGGATTGATTAATTGACGATTGATCTGAATGTACATGTGTACTGACGCATTAAAGCCACGATCCGGCGAAACGACGAGAGTTCCGGTGAACTTGCCCTTTGAAGCCTTAAAAGTACCGAACTTGAAGTCAATAGCGCTACCGATCCCACCGAGGGTGTCTCCTGTTGACTCAACAAAGTCAGAAGGAATAAGACCAAATCCGACAAGTCCCTTGATATTGACGAATCTGTAAACATTGAGTGCACAAAGTCAGACTGCAACACACCTTGTTTACATAAGTAACACCATCCAATTCAACATTGTTGACGGTCTGAGGGGCATTGCTGCCACCCTTTGCATTATCTTTGCCATTCGGTTTAGGCGGGGAAGGGACCGGAGAGCCATTTACACAACTGGCCAAAGCCAAAAAGTAAACTGAAGTCATGAGTGACATCAACATGATCATGAGCTGTACAGATAGGATGTCTCAAATGGGTGATTTCAAGTTCGTATCGTGTCCGGCGTTGGCAACGATGAACTAGCGGAACGAGGATTAAAAGGCTGAGCATTGATAGTAGAAGGGGGTATTCACAGACCAGAGCCTTTTCCTGTGTAATAACTTTCTTCCTCACTATACAATGAGCGATATAGGTGGATTGAAGACGTGCATAACGAACCTACGTTCACGGATCAGACCGACAAGAGCTAAAGAGGCAGTAAGTCACCCAGACTTTCACCATTTTCGTGATGGTCATTGTTTTGACGAAGTCGCGTGCAGCCCAACTCATGAGGTTATTTTGGACAGAACGTGCGTAGATTGGTATATGACTAGAAATATACGAGTCCGATGATTGTCATGGCCTTGTCGATTAAGCAAATCTTCACATAACACTAATACCGGGATGGCTTACTGATTATGAGCGTGAAGTGTTTTTTTCCCAGACGGCCGAAGCACATGGTTTCGAGCTGTGGGAATCCACAAGCAATGGCTGCAAGCATCTTGAGATGTTGTATTGTTATATGTTCTCTTATTTTCCAATCCTAGTGTGTTGCTTCCCCGCTACGGAGCGATGAATTAGGGACGGATCGGTGACATCGAAAGGCTAGTTGACATTGTAGAGAAAGCGCCTTCCATGGTCTACGAAACAGCCGAGACATCCTCCTTGACACTGATAAATAAACGTAACTGGGACCTAGATCATAAACACTTCTTCCAACGTCAGTCAGCAGACATCAACACAGAATCCAATCTCTCGCGTGGCACCTGTATATCAGAATCTTCATTCCGAACGCCGATAGGAGTAAAAGTAATGACCGTTGTTTGCCTCTCGAAAGCACTGGGTAGACAAAAAGATCTGCCTCTGTGCCAGAATGAGACCAATGGACGTTGCAGCATGACATACGGATAATTCTCCGCCATCGTCAGCTATACCATCACATATTTACCAAAAATAGCAGAATGTAAAGGGCTCGGATTCGTTGTCGCTGCACATGTGAAGTTCATCTTGTTGTAAGTTGCGCTATGTTCATGGATCGAAGATGCCCCTGCAGTTCCGATCAATTGCTGCCTACATGACTGGACTTTTCGAACAACCAAAAGTCCTCCCCACCACATGAACTTTCCGTCGTCGAGCCATGATAGCACGACGCTGTCTGAATCAGTCTTCAAGTGATTGGTTTTCTTGTCCACATGATGTAAGATACGGAGAAGACTTGGCTATTGCCTCTATTTGCGCAGCATGCCAGTCGAACGTTTTCATGACTGGCCGAAAATTTCGACTGACTCAGTAATCATCACATGCTTATACGTGGCGCTCGGAAGTGCAGAATGATTGAGATTTCTCGCTTATGTGATCCACTGCAACAAACTATCACAAGCTAATACTTGAATATTCTCAGCCTGTCTGACTCAAGTCACAAAATAAATGAATGACATCGCTGTTTCATTAGTAGAAGAGATCATATCAATATTTCGAGGTCCTAGTCAATTTTTGCAGGAAATTTATGCAATCCATATCATTTCGAGAGTTTACTCCCACTGCTGGTTGGGAGTCGGCGACGGGGGGGACTTTACTAGTATCGAGTGGTTGATCGGTTACAGTCTATAGGAACTGTTCTCAGGATCAAAGCCAGATCTAGCTCCCACCTATCAGTTCAAAAAGTAATTCCACCAAATACATATCCACGAATACCTACTCTATTGTCAACATCTTATTCTGACATGAGGATCCAGTCTCCACTCGATAGCAGTTCTGCATAACAAAGTTTGCGTCTAAGTACTGCAAAAGGACCTGTACTACCTCCCCCATCTTCTTAGGATTGTTATAGGGGATGACTGACATGTTTGTCGAACCACTCGTGTCCGGACGGTGTTGTACACTCAGGCTGTTGACTTACTCACCAACAAAGCTCAGAACTTGGATTCTCTCTACTGGACTCTGGTTCTCTAATGATGCACTTATCCTTCTTTTTATCTGGCGATGGGCATAACACTTTGAAGCATTTTTACCAGCAGCATGGCGCGCGGACAGAGACAGATGGATAGCTTTTTTCTTGACGCACCCAGGAATGACGATCCATGCGCTACAGAGGTGGTATGGCGAATTGCACCTGGACTAACCTTAAGTCAGAGGTTTTTGAATACAGAGGCACAAAAAACTGTGCATATTATTGCTGGTACTCTCTTAAGTAATTTTGTTATTCTCGCCTCTTATTGATTATCCAACCTCTTCTATCTTCTGTTCCTTCGAAGGCGCGTGTGGGTCAAAAATGTGATTGCCTCTATCGCTCGTCTTTTTCTCAAGCACTTAAAGGGTAAATCGAGGAAACCAGTGCTATTAATTACATACCAGATAAAGATATTTTTACTTGGTCATTGATTTATATTATAGACCACTACTTTCTATGTGTCGATACAGTCTCGGACCTGGTGGACATCCACGAGGGAAGGGGGTCTGCGCGTCAGAATTTGGTGGTCTAAGTTTGATACACAAGCCTAACTCGCAGAATCACTTCCATACCCATGTCAGTTGGACCCTGATAGCAGAGAGTAGAAGTAGAAAGCTGCGCATTCTGGGTGCTGTTGGAAACGTGCTTGATAGAAGTTTGATAGAGGAATTTCGGCTGCATTAGTGGTGGCGGCGGCGTTTCTTCACATGCACAGGTGATCGAAGTCGTGTGCATGGTCCATGATTTGCATGGAGATTGAAATGAATGGACATAATGCTATTGGCCATGGCAATGTCAGCAATGGCAGGTATCATTCACAAAAACACCACAAAGGACTGTAATTCAATACGAGTATCTGACGGAGATCGGCTAACAAAGGATAGGTATGTACAGGTGTAGAGATTACAAATATGGTTACAAATTTCTTATGGGGGCGATAGGAAGTGCGGTAGATAGCGTATAGGTATAGGAGAATGGAAATGAAGAGAAAATACGCGTTGATAGACAGGCAGTACTATGGCATGGTATTGTCAGGCTGCTGGAATCAATTTTCGTTTTCGTGCCTCCGCTACTCCTATTGCTGCATGTAATGCGGCACGTATAATCCTGATGATCTCTGGCTGCAGAAAATGGTGGTCAGAGTAGATGCCAATGCTGACTGGGGAAAGAGAGCTCTACAACAAGGGATAGACGACGTGAAAGTCTTCGAAAACCTATGTCGGGGTCTTGGGCCAGAAGGGGAGGAGATGCAGGTACAGCAAGTGGAGCGGTGATGGAAAGTGGTGCCTACATCGAGGTCGAGGTCAAAAATGCTTCAGGCATATAGAATAATGATAGAAAACGTACAGATACTTGTTGGTCCATAGGAGCAGGAGGTGTGGAAGCGTCGGCACCAAAGGGGGCTTCAGAGATAGGGGAGGGCACCTGAGATCGTCAGAAAGAAAGCAGAAAGACTTCAGAGGGGACGTACTATCACTTGATGATCTGTGGCTGTTTGGATAGATCTTAAGAACTCTTCAAAAGACTCTTCCTGAATGTGAGTAGTCATTGTGAGAAAGGACGCTGGTCAAAAAGACTGAAAAAAGTAGCAAAGAAAAGATTCACCTGTTGAACACGGCGAATAGGAATCATGCGCATATATGGGTGAAATCGCTGTCCGGTGCGATGTTGATATGGTGGAAGGCAGTAAGAGTCCGCCCAAGTGTCGAGCGAAGCAGCAGTTTCGTATGGCGGGAGAGCAAAAGCACTGGTGTGGCCGGGATATGGGGGAGGCGCTTCGGAAACGAGAAAGGGTATATTCATGGTGGGTAGAGGCATGTGGCGGCAGGAAGGAAGGATCTGCAGGACACTATTTATCCATTTTCATTTCAAGGTCCCCGCGCTTCCACAAAAATAGTTACTTACTCGTTTTGCAATTAACGTTATCCCCCATCTCTGAAAATAAACCCCGCTCTTCTTGCCGAAAGCACCTTAACAACGAGCATTTGACAAAATTTTCCGTCCCACCTCTCACGTCCTCCACAATTCCCGCAGACCTTGCTGAAAGTTAAGAGGGAGAACAGACACTGTAGGCAAACGCCTTTGTCTAGGTCAATAGACATGCGAGTACAGCATCGATCGCGTAGATTGGAAGACCAAAGCGGAAGCAAGTTGACTGGCGGAGGAGAGGACTAAATTTATTTTCCGAACTTGACACCAAATCCCTTTGCCGTAATCGTAAAGGTCAGAGGAAATATGTCCATACTGGCCATGAATTATTCCAACTGACAACAAGTGTTGTGACGGTACCAATTCCCAGGCCCTGCATAACCTTCTTGATGCAACAACTCCGCCAAAAAGTACCCGACTTATACTCCAAACGCGCCTTAACTCGCAATCCTACCCTCCGACGGCAGCTACAACTTGTGACTTGCGGAATAGGAAAGTTGCCAGGTGTTCTTGCTTACTACTTTTTAACCAGGAAAACCTAGGCTCCGTTGAATCGCGTCCCGTACGATCGAATGCCATTGGACAGCCTTTACGTATCGCAACTTGCATGCTGGGATTTGACTTGGGAAAGAGCGCGTCGTTGCCGCTCAAAGTCTTCTCGATCACTGTCGTCCCTGCATGTCCTCGACCTGGTTAGATTTCCGAGAAGGCATCATGGACGGATGTATCTGGACACTCGAACCTGACATCTTTGCGATCAGCAGTGCCACTGTTCTGCCACGACTTCAGACTTCTTGATGGGTAAATCATTATTATTTTTGAAGTGGACTTCGAAGACTCACTCTTACCTCAAATATGTGCATCGAGAACAGCTCATCTCATACTGCCGTACTTGTTGGAGCATTGTTCGCTCAATCCGTCCTTCTCCAAATGACTTTATATTCGGCGTTATCAGGACAGCCAAAACTTTGAGGTCCACAAAGTCAGCCAGTCATGTCACGTTTATGTGACCGCGCATCCGAAAGTTTGAGGGTGAGTCACGCAAGTAATCGTCGTGTCCACCACCAATGATCAAAATTTTAGATTATGGCATCTGTACAACGGTCCCGTCAGCACAGAAAGTTCATGTATGAACAGAAGTGATTCACCGCCCCGAAAATTTCAACACTGGATTAGCGTGAACAGCCACCTGACAAAAAATCCAAGGACAAGACTCCAAGATGGCAAGGCGCAATAAATGGCTGACTTCAAGAGACAATGTTAGAAGATCAATGTCAGATGCTGTGAAAGACAAAGTGGTAGCGTGAGCGCACCAGTCCTATTCCTTCGGACGCCACATCTCTTGTTTCTTGTCTGAACGGATTCCATGGAGGCGTGGTTGAAGTACCCCCTATTGAAAGACCTCGTCATGCAACAATACATCTCCATGTTTTCCCTGCCAGGTTCGAGAGAGGAGCGCCACAAGCTCAATCTCGAGATGACTCAAGAGTCTTCAGTCCAAATTCAAGCTATGCCAACTTCAGTGTCACCTTTCTCCAGCATATCCGGTCAAACCAGCCACTCCAATCTTCCCTTGGAAACTATGGGAATTGCATTGGCACAATTTGAAATGGTCAATAGCTGTCATCTGAGAGAAACAACCTTCAAGCTTTAAGGACAAAGGACGAATAATTTGGTGCGTCTATTTACCAGTCAGGGCATATGGGCTAGAATATCCAGCTTGATGCCTCGAAAATCTGTTTGTTATGCTACAACTGCGTGTATCGAGACGATGGCCGTGGACTCTCGTTCGGCGGAAAGTCAAGTCTTCTGCAGTGACACGTTTTCTTGCTGACATAGAATACTGCTGACCTCCTCCTGTATCCAGCCATCGTTGAGAATGTTTCGACAAGTAAACAAGCATTTGCGACACTGCGGGGATATGGTGGTTGATATATATCATGTATACAGGTCGAATGAGGATCGTTTTACACCGTCATTTCCCGAAATCCGAAGCCAAAAACCGGGTCCACATGCATCCTATATCCTCTTGAGGTGTCTCATGCAAGAGATAGCCCAAGAAGATGATAAACATCGGTACCATCAGTGAGATCTGTCATTCTACGAGTTTCATTCACGTTGAAGCGACATTTCCCGTTGAATTAGAGAGGTGAGCAAGTATGAAATTCTTGTAGGGATGATTGATCTTATGGTTTGGTGCAGAAAGACAGTTGAGGTCAGTTTTTCTGGTACAATCAAAAAAGGAAAATTGTGTCTTGTCACGACTAGTGACAGAAGAACTTGTATGTATCAAGTGCCACATTGTTTTGCGTCGGATATCTTCAGACCAAGTTTCAGCCAATGGTTGCTATACATGCTTCGAATCCAGATCCCTCAGCCTTATCTTCCTTCTTGGATAGAACAGATCCTTTTTTCGCCAGGAACCGCGAGACTTTCCATCGAACCTGTCATGATCAGAGCCAGGGCTTTCAATTACTCCAAGTCTGAGTGACACGTATCTCGAGTGACCAAAGCCTCATCGCGCCTGAGTGCTGGTGAGAAATGTCGTGACCTACCAATAAATCTGATGGTACAGCTTGTGTACAGATATGAAATGGTGTTTTAATTTGTTGCGCGGGGGTTTCCCTTGTTGACATCGACCATGAACTAATGCCAATGTACTTCTGCAGGCTTCATTCCGTCAATGAATCCCTTATAATGTCATGAGTGACTAGTGAGTATCGGATATTTGACGTTGATCATCCTACACAATCTACTTTGCCGCACATGCGCTGCAAGAAAAGTCTCAGATATCGTACTTCGTGGAAATCGAGACACATCAAGATGGTTTTTTTGTCAATATCATTGCTTCACTGGCATTTTCTTTGTTGCTGAATTGCAAAGAGTGACTGATCTGTCGTTAGCCTCCATTTGTTCCATTCTTCAATTCCATTTCTGGACCCACAGTATTCAAGCCATATAAAATCGTATGACATCACTCGTATTATATTAGTTATATGACCATATTCTACGGAGCGTAGGAAATCCCAGCTACGCATCCAATCACGCTTCCCCAGGACGCAGTGCACACCGCGCGTGTTGCGTTACGATAATCTTAATACCCGCTGCTGGAAATGGGACGGATGTTTCGTGAGATCAGAGAAGTGCTGTACCAACGTTATCACTGGGTCCAGACCAGAGCACATGTAGCTGCCATCAAAAAGGAGATCAGGGACGTAGGGAACGTTTGTACATCAGCAGAAGATGTAGCGCGCGGCTAGAAGATAGGGTTTGAGGTTCGAGGGGGTCCAACTGTTAGCCTTCAAGGGGTCGTCTTGGACGAGAGTAGATTGGATGGATATGCGTGCTCTTCTGAGAATTTCGCAACAGACTTGAGAGAATAGGTATATCAAGCGGCATCATAACAGGTTGCGCCAGCGCAAAATTACCTTTTGTTATGTCTTAAAACGATAACAACAGCTGTTTCTGAGGATATTCTTGCCGAGTGAGCTATGGCCATCGCACATAGAGATAATCTGACACAGTATGGATGAGTTTGTATCCTTTCGCACGACGGTAACAACGTTGGCAGAAGAGATCTCGTACTTGAACCAAATCGTCAATTCGACTCCGGCCATCTTATGTAGAATCAATCATCGACGAGTAGACAGAATTGATTCCTCGCGAACGACAGCATGACCGATGACAGAGGCTGAAACAATGTGTCTGTGAGATAGTAATACGTCATAGATCAATGATCATAAATCAGCAATGCTAGTTCGGGTTGCATTGTCTTCGGTATAGCAATTCGAGGTTGAACTCGTTGCCACCGGTGCTGAACCGGAGTTTCTACTGGAAGAGAGAATCCAGAGCGGCTTTGACAATGTCAGGACCATACTAATTCAGATTGCGTGCATTTACAAGGAAAATATGGATTTACCATTCAGCCGCCTTGAAAAAAGAAGTCCACAATAAAGCCTCTCAAATGCATGCGGATGATCTACAGCACGTGTTTGCAATGATCGAAGGATCTGCTCTGGCGTCCACGTCAATTTGTATCGTGGGACTACTTATAGTTTGCCCTTCTGAGCATCTTTTCAAGACATCGAACAGCATTTAAAATATGCAGGACTGAGTTAATGATGTTTGAAGGCCCCCAGTAACCTTGCGTATCTACCTAATATTACAAGAAAAAATATGGAATTCGCGCGTGGCACTGCAGCATTCCAATAGTCGTCAAGACACAATGACCTTTCGATTGAATATCCAAATTATAATCGTGGCCAGAATTGAGGAAATGATGGAAAGGAAATGCCGAATATCGTGACTGACCAACACCCACCTGGGGCGACATAAAACCTGTAGGAGAGCACGTCAGTCGAGGTTGTTGCAATAATCATAAGTAGTCGGTTTTCTTACGTGTGAGATGATTCTGGCCCAAAAGGTCAAGAATCTTGCATTTGCTTCTTTCGAAACTGCGGAGGGGAGAGATCATCCCATCTCTGAGTACACTGAGTCGGAAACGTGGATCCTTTGGGAAGCTTCCTAAGAATTTGTCTTGCATTAGGGCGCATGGTGGCCCTTTGATGCCAGCATTTGGTCATGAGATCCCACATGGAGTCATCCAAACCGCGATTTCGGTACACCTGCCCGGAAGGCCTGCCAGGACGATCACGGCGCGAAACGACCATGTTCATAACTTGGAGATCATGCTTGTTGGGGAAAGGCACTCTTCCGCAAATAATCTACAGTAGAGGTTATTATACAGCTCTTGCAACAAGAATGGTCTATTTTTACCTGATAAACAGTCATAGAAAATGCGTAAACGTCACTAGCTTTGGTCCTTGGATACGAAAGGGTGGAAGGGGGATTGAGCAGTTCAGGCGCTTGGAATTGTGCTGTTCCACCTTTTATACAGCCTGAAGAAATATGTGGAGATCTAAGCCCTTGGCTGTCTGCGATAATTGCAAAACCAAAATCGGCCACAACTGCCCGCGGTGGATCACTGTTGGCAACAAGAATATTCTGGCCTTTAATGTCCCCATGAACGATACCATTGTCGTGGAGATAAGACATCCCTGTAGCAATGCCATGAATCTTTACAAAAGTAAGCAACACCTACGAGTAATACCAGAAACAGGATAGAAACGCACAAGGAACAGTCGATCAGCATCAGGAGACTCAACCAAGAAATTGACAACATCCCCTTTCTCCAGGAAGGGAGATACGATTCCAAATCTGCAGCAATCTCCGAGCGAAAATATACCATAAAACGGTAAAACATTCTCATGAGATAACTGAGCCCAAGGTATGATTTCGCGTGACAATGCCTTGAGTAAGAGCCTGAGTCAGAAAACTAAGAGAGCTTGAATAATGATTTGGCGCACCCGTCGATACGAACGTGCATCGGAAATGTTGAACGTTAATTTCTTGATACATACAACCTTTCCCTCAAAGATACCCTTGTAAATGTCACCAAAATGACCCTGTGCAAATGGGCCATCCAGGGGAGCGATATCATGTAAGAAGAAGCGTTTAGGAAACCGTTCAGATTTTCTGGCCAATCTTGAAAGAGCGACAATGAGGGTAACTCTGAACCTTGGGTCAACGAAATCACCGTCTAGGCACTATTGGAGAATGTGACAAGTCTTCTGACTGAGGTAAACGAATACTAACATTCTGAATACCATCAATCGTTGCTTGCGCAAGCTCTCCACGGGAATCTAGAAAGCGCTTGTATTTCTCCAGATCCTGAAACATAGGTCAAAGCGATTTCCACCACTCGTATGCTAAATTTGTGACGTTCAAGTCCCTTGATCCGGACTGGTGGATGAGTGATGCGTAAGTGACAGTAGAATTAAGAACAAAGTGGTCGAGATCCTTTTCTGTTGAATTGATAGGTGGCGGCACTAATCTCGATGGTACGGAAGCTCTAAGAGCACCGGAAACCGCTGTCGATGTATTGGATCGTATGCCATGGCGCTCCCGGACAGGGCAGGATGCCTCACGATAAGGATGTGATTCAACAGACGGAGAGCGTCCGTAGGTTTGAGCTGGTATGGCCAACTTTTCAGTCGAAGTCTGTTGATCACGCGGAGGAATCCCGGATTGCTCTTGGCGCGGTCCAGAGGTCAGAGACACCAATCCACGAGAAACTGAAGTGGCGGGTTTCTGAAGTGACCCACGCGAAACTTGAAGCACGTCGACATTGTGAGAATCGGAGTTAGGAATCGCGCGTTGGTCCGTTGCATGGAGATCGGTCTCGATCAGAGGGTCAAGCATGAGTTTTCCCTGAGTTAAGCATCGTTGCGTTGTAGTGTTGTAGTGCTTATATAGGTATTGGAGAGTTCACTTTCCACCTCGCGTTTTTGGTATACAACCTGTATCTAGTTGCCGACCCCCTCCCAGTACTTCTTGGTAAATGTTATGTGTGTTATGCCCCATCCAGACATAAATGTGATATGAGCCTTACCACGAGCCGGTCAAGACGGGACGCGGATCCAAAGACATGCTACCGAGGAATTTATTTCCTGTGGACACCATGTAAGCTTACATGTCATACTATACTAAGTTGAATACTTTATTTCGCCGAGCGCCCTATCAGGAAAAGCATCGCCACAAATATGAAGCTACAAGCCAAAAGCCACTTTGACCCATCCCCATTTATGCATTCAAATCACACTTCCCGGGACGCAATGCACACCACAAAGGCTGTAACGCAATCGCGTTAACGCCCCGCTGCTGAAAACGGAATGATACATCGTGCAATCGGGGAAGCGCTGTGCCAACGTCACCACCGGGTCCAGACCAGAACACCTAAGATCATCAAACCATCAACAAGAGGAAGGAATGTAAGAAGGTAGGAAGAGTTCATGCCTCAGCAGAAGATGCGGCGCGCGGCCAGACAATAGAGTCAAGGTTTGAGGGACCGGATTGTTCGGCCCACAGGAGATGTTGGCCTGCGAGGTGTCCTGTGAGTACGAGGCAAGAGCGAATGAGACGGCTGGGCATACCTCCCAGCACAAGTTTGCTCTGCTCTTCCGTGAGATTCGCAACGGGGTTGAAAGAATACGACTACCCAGCGGCATCAGATCAGGTGTTCCTTAGCGGATGTTTTTCAGGTTGCATACCTTCTGCCATGTTTTGAAAGGATCACACCAACTATTTCCAGGGACATTCTCGCCGACCCAGCCACCGGCGCCACAGTCAAGGTAGAAATAATCGGACGCGGCATGGATGAGTTTGTACCCTTTTTGTGCGACGGCAGCGACGTTAGCGGAAGATATCCAAACTCTAAGGAAAAGAAGTTGTCAGTTTTACTCCGGCCAGTGTTAGAATTCATAGAGGACGCACAAGGCAACAGTGTCATTAGCGAGTGTAACAGGATGATCGAGTACCATTTCCTCCCAAACGACGGCCCTTTTCCCGACAGATCTCAGTCCGGCATGGATGTCTTGGACGAAGGTGTCCAGCGCCTGATCGAGAGTCTTCCCCTGGGCAGCTAAGAATATCTGTGAGATGGTAGGTCATGGAATGATAACTGGTACTCGCCAAGGTCGGCTTGGGTTGCGCTATCTTGGGTATAGCAGTTAGAATTGAGCTCATCGCCACCGGTACTAAAGAGTTTCGACTGGAAAAGGGAAGCGGCGGCTTTGAGGAGGCCAGTGGTGAAGGTGGTCGTAGCGGTAGAGGCTAGACGAAGTTGGCCTGCAGGAGGTTCTGTTCATGTATATACGTCAATTCCAAGTTGTGTATATAATAGACAAAAACGATGGATTAACCATTGGCAAAAGAAGTCCAAGGCGAAGCTTCGAAGCATGCGATATGCTCAGGGTAGGCTTTTGCGATGATTGAAGTGTGGCCTGGGGTATCAATTTCTGGCATGACATCAATACCGCGCTATCGACGTGTATCAGTCCTTTCAAATTCAAATCGATGAAATCTAGCATACCGCAGCGGCATAGGCAACGATTTCCTCCACGTCAGCCGGCGTATAGACTTGAGCAGACGAATAGGCGCCCTTCGCAGAAAGCTCGGTATACCCAGGAACAACCAAAGGGAATGACTGAGAATCCACCACGTGCCAGTGGAAGGTGTTGATCTTGACCCAGCTCATGGCATCGAGGGTACGCTTGATGTCCTTCACCGGCAAATAGTTACGGGCCGTGTCGAGCATTAAACCTCGGTATGGCTGAGACGATTATGAGACATGCTTACGCCTACAGAAGACGATTACGCACGAAAGCAGGAGCGTCGACGATATCGAAAGGAGCTTGGAGGGTATAGGTTGTCCCGTATAAGTCGTACCATAATTGTCCAAAGGTCGTTAAACCACGGAACAACCCCAAAGTGGAGTTGGCCTTGAGGGACGCGCCGGATCCATCTGCTGGAATAATAAGGGTATAACCTTCGACACGAGACTCTAGATCGGCGACTGCCTCTTCGGAAATGCTCTTGAGATGGCCTTTGGTAGACAGACTGAGAGTGAGCGATTCAAGTGTCTTCGCGTTTTGGATATCTTCTGCTGAAGATACGCCGCGATCTGGAACTAGAACTTGAAGTTTGTCTTTGCGCAGGTATGATTTGGTGCGGGAGATGGCATCTTGAAGGTCGGCCGGGGGATGGCTGACACCCGCAAGCTTGATGGAGAACGACGGCGAGAGACGAAGAGGCGTGCTACCTGTTGAGTATTGACGAGGAACGGGCCAAACGGCTAGGGCCGGGGTGGCCGCGAGCAACAATGAGAGGGAAAGGAATGGCAACATTGCGTTGTCGGGATGATTTCATTCTTTAAATGCACGGCAGGACCTGCAGTTAACCGAACTAGAGGGTCAGCCACATGCTTGTCGAGAAGATATACAAACCTCCATCACGAATATTGCATTGAATTGAATTGAGCACAATTCCGGAACAAATTGGACATATGGTGTGTGCCAAGACAACCAAGCGTCCGTGTTGTTCTCCATTGCGAACGACCCTCTACACAAATGCATCAAGGCAGTGTGCACGTGACCTTCAAAGAATTTCTTGCGCTCACTAAGTTTGAGCCTTGGAAGTTTGAGCTTGAAGCTTGAGGATTTGAAGCTTAAAAGCTTGCAGCCTGAAGCTGAAGCTTGAAGGTTTCCCTTGCCTCACAGAGCAAGTTTTTGCTCAATTGAAGGAACAAAAAATTGGGATGATATTTCGTAGTAAGTAAACACTATAGTGTTTCTGTATGTAAAATGAAGAACGAGGGTTTCCTAATAAGTACGAGCAAGTTCCGGCGGGGTAAGGACATTTGAATCTATGTATAATATGGTCATGAGAGTTGCGGGACAGATGATAAGGTCATTGCATATTGCGGAGGACTCGGATTGGTATTCTAGTTACGAAATCGCTCATTCACAAGGTTTTCCTCGCTTAAACCTCGGAATAAAGACACACTGATTTCGTCAGCAGGAGAGAGACATTTTCACTGTCAGTTTCATGATCTAGAACCCTCAAAAAGATGTAGCCAACCAGCGCTATCCATGACCCTTTGACCATCAACCTACACATCCTACTTTGTTACATAACACAGACATAACAGCTAGAAATTACAAGCCCTGACATCATTTCCAGAGCAGTATGCGATTTTTAATAGTCCATCCACGGCAAAGAAATCGACAAACGCGACGTATGTAGCTAACGGTATCAAAGACCCGCGGTACAAACAGATGTAGTGCGGGACAGGAGGCTCGCAATAAGCCGCCCATTTTCCCACGAAATGTGGTCAAATACCTTCCAGCGTAGTAGCCATATGCCACATGTTCACAACCTGGTTCTGCTGCCAAAGATGGTACGCGCTCGAATGTCAGGAGAGAGACCTGGTGTTCAGAGAAAATCGCGACCTCTGCAGCCTTGAATCGCCAAGCAATATCGCGAGTTGTCTTCCGGTCGAACAGGGGTGTACAAGAAGAGAGATTGCTATTGGCGTCAAAAGCATAAGAATGAAGGTACAACAAAAATTGACTAGCCTTGAATTCTTGGCAAAACATCACACCTAGCATTCCGACGTTTTAGTCAAATTCTCCCTACATCGCATGACCCGGAACCTGATCATTAAAAATGTTGAAAGAAACGTGGCTTGGAAGACGACATATATCGAGGGACATTGAAGGAGAGAACATGGTAGAATTGTCAAAGTCAAAGAAGGCATACATGAAATTTCCTTGAGAACATAAAGAGACGGTGAGAACTTTTTGAGAACATAGAGAGAAGGTAAGAACTTTATGAGTCATATCTGTCGGTGTGGCCAGTTTCGATGTCCTACAATGACAAGGGATCGGGTTTGGATGTCAAAAAATGCATTCCGTGAGCAACGCGATGCTTGCGAAGATAGCCAATTCTATGAAGGAGTTGGGGCTGATTCAACTAGGATAGAGGAGGACCTCGTAAAGACAATGTGTGAAATGAAATACTTCCCCCAAGCTCTTACAGTCTGGTGAGAGCGGAGAAATGGCTCACATCCCGAGTTGCCGAATAGAGTGAACTTTTGTGTAGAGTAATTGGATCATACCTCGGCATAACGGCCAGCCAGTGGCCTTTACAAGGAAGAACGCCAAAAAAGGTGTAACGTGATGATATTCACCCATCGAACGAGGTATTCCTTGATTATGAAGATATTTGAGGGTATAAGATTCTTTGCTTGTGTAGCCCTTTCCCAAGAGTCGAGAACGTGTACAAATCCAATCACACCAAGCAATTCGGCGGGCTAATTCTCTAAATTCGGGAATGACAAAGAAGTTCGTAGCACCGAGTTGAGACTTAGAAGGATCATCTAAAGCCGAGAAGTGACCGCTCCGCCGCGCGGCACAGACATCTGAAGTCTGCAAAAGAGCCAAGATCGCCAGCCAAATTCGTAGATTGTGAGTGAGCATATATAGTGCAATTTTGTTACTTTTTAGATACGTCAACAAGACTGCAAACATTCATATTCAACGAAAACGCAACAAGGCCAACCATATTTTGACAATGTGCTGATCGACCGTCTCTTGCAATCATCTTTGTCATCCATATCCCAATTCAGACGCTATTACATCTCCTTCAGAACTTGATAGAGCTCCAGGACCAAGGCTTTCTTCATCATGTTGGCCCTGCTCATTGTAATGTCTATCCTACTCGGGGCAACTTCCTTTGCTTGTGGTATTCTTCCCCTGTCCATCGCTTTTTCCAGTACGTCTTTTTGTTGCACGAAATTAGGACTTCACGGAACGTTTAAGTCAACAGAGACCTACCTTGAACGCCTTGCTGCTGTAGGAACTGGGCTGTTGCTTGGTGCAGCTCTTGGAGTTATCATACCCGAGTATGTCACCCTATTCGAATCGATCTCTCTCCATTTCACCGAATCCATGATTAGAGGCATAGAAACAGCAGTAGAAGCTAGTTCAGGACTGACACCAACATCCACCATTGCCCTATCCCTCATCTTCGGCTTCACTTTCATGCTCGTGATAGAACAAATCGTTTCCCCACATGCCCATTCTCACAACGATCACACCCTAGCTCTACATATGGTGAAAAAGGATTCTACTCAGAAGTCCGCAGAGGTGGAGTTTGACGCTGA
>JABCKS010000223.1:7612-28348 GCA_018851325.1 Termitomyces sp. DKA19 | reverse complement strand
ACCATACAAGCAATCATGGGACTTGCTTGACTGAGGACAGTCAAGATTTTAGCATAGGGGAGGATAATAAGACCCATTTGTCACTAAGTACAGTTACCAACATCTCCACCTATCTTATCTGGACAGCACATGACCTGGGACACAGTATGAGACCTTAGCAACCACAAGACTTTTTGGATCACAAGCCCTATCACATAGAGTCTAGATCTTAGCTCTAGAATGACTAGGCTAAGAACCCCCCCTTAGTGACAATTGCTAGTGACAACTCTTAGCAACACAGGCACTTCTTTTCCAAAAAGCATATATTACATGGACATGTGACCTCTTGGACCCTTCATTTTTCTTGTCTCAATTACTAACATACCTAAACAGCATCTACACTTTAGATACTGATATTTAGTATGCTCTTTATTTTCATTTTGACATATATTATGCACTTTTGACATTGTGTACTTACATTTAGTTACCATCTTGGCACTCAGTATGCATTACAGACAATTTGGCAGACACTGTTACCAGAGGCAACCATCTTTCCTTTTTGAATACCTTACTTACAAACAGTATACATACTTCCTGTACATACCTAGTTCAAAACAATGAAGCTTCTGAGTACTTTGCCCTCAGTATCTCCCTCAGCTTCAGAGCTTATTTTGGTTCATTCTTGTCATCATTAATGGCTTAGCAACAAGCCTTAGTGAACTTGTCCTCAATTTAGCATGGTACCAAGTATGGGTGCCTTATAGTGTTATCAGTGTCTTAGCAACACTAGTGACTATAGCTAGTAACTAGTCTTTGTGTCTGTCCCCAGTTCCTTTCTGATTTGACTTACATTCCTGTCTCTATCCCTCTTCATTGCTAGGCCCTCACAAACCTTAGTGACTTTTCCTAGCAACTTGGTGTTTAACACCTTATTGTCATTTTATTGCTTTGCTCTTTTCCTCCATCTACTTTGATAATGTTTGCTTTCTTCTTTACCAGCCTTCCCATTGCTTATCACTTAGTTCTCCTTTAGCCTTAGCAACTCATCTCCCCCCACTCCATTAGCAACTACTTTGTCTCCACCCTTTACCTTTCTTATCACTTAGTGACTTAGCAATGTTTCATTAGCATCTAGCAAATTGGGCTAGCATTAGCAATTCTCCATTACTTGCCCCCTTTCCTTTTGATTACTACCTTTCAGCTCTCATTCTCTAGGATGTTTACCAACCTGCCTTCACCCCCTTTTCTACTGCCAGCTACCCTATCTGGTTGCCAGTGCATTTATAGGTTTTCTTTTGATTTCCTGCACAGTAGCTAGGCAGCATAGGAGCACATCAATAAGCATCTTGATGAGTAAATTGATAGTTGTATGCTGAACAATGCATTAAGCAACATAACATGTGTTTCTGTGCATTGTTTCTGTAGAAAATTGTCACATTTTTCTATTGTGTGTTTCTTGAGAAATATCTTAAAATATCCTGCTATATGTTTCTCAAGTAGAACAAAGAGTTTTTCTTTAGATACAATATATAAACACAATAAAGGTTTTTTTAAGAAATACATGCTGAAAGATATCACATGTTTCTCAAGAAAATAATTGAGAACATTTCAACTATTTTTATCATTATTTTTAAGATAAATACCAGAAAAACTTATCATTTTAGGCAAGAAACAATAACAAAATATTTTATATATTTTCTAAAATTTCCTGATACAATATTTCACATGTTTCTTGAAGTGGAAGTTGGTAGCCGCTTTTTGCAATTTGTCCGGTGAGATGGGACCGTGAAAGTCCTTGGCGAGCTTCCAGGAGCCAAAAATATTGTGCACCGATGTGTCCCGTTCTTGTGTGATGAACTCGTTTGTGGATTTCATCTCTTAATATGAATGTTGGTGGTCTATTCAGGTGTATTTCGACGTGTGACGGAGTGTAACCTTCAGATTCTCAACCAATAAACTATATTTTCGTACATGTTTGGTGTGGATGCTAATAATTATTCATTCGACCACTACTCTCCTTTCGGTATTGACTGGAAACTTCATGCCGCACATACCTAAAGTTGACCCCAGGGATAGTCAGTAAGCTTTAGGAATCGGTACGATCTGACAGCGGTGGTAACGACATATGACATATCTCTTCCATTGCGACCCGCGACCATGTGTGATCATGACTATCCGCTGATCAGGAAAATTTTTAGAAAAACTTGTACAATCTAGTAGTGAGTAACTGTTCATGTAGTAGTGTAACTGTACATGTAGTAGTGAGTAACTGTACATGTAGCAGTGAGTAACTGTACATGTAGCAGTGAGTAACTGCACATGTAGAACAACGGATTCAAAAACTCCCCGTTATTACAATGAATGAAGGAGTAATTAAGAGAGTCTTCCGGTCACACTTGTGACATGGAAACAGAATAAGGCTCTCTTCCTCTCGTCCTTCCTCCCAGATAGACTTCAGTACAGTCGTCAAAAGTTCGTAGCGGCATGATTACATTCAGTGGCCTATCACCCACTGAACAGCCATAATCTCGCGACTTTGCACTTGGCAGTAGTGCCTGTCTTCCAAGAGCTAGCATTATTTTCGCATGGAGAGAGGTTTTATGATGTCGGATGTCTCGAACTCTGTAATGTTGGAACTCGGAGCATCCGTGGAGGATCAAGATGGAGGAGCGTACGACTCCTAGGAAGTGAAGGTGGAGGGATGAATCCAGTTGTGCGGGGTAACCCCCTCATGCTCTCTCGAGCAAGGATGACTACCTCGCAATATAGCTTCGGAAAAGGCGGAGCTGCCCTAATATAGCATGCACTGGACGCCTATGGTGCATTTAAATGGGCCTTCCGAATTCGTTAAGGGCGTCTGGGAGCTCCTTTGATTCCTGTCACTCCACCCACAAGAGAACCACGTCTTAACTCTCGGCGTAAGCTAGAATACCTGCGGGAGAAACACCCCTTCTCCAGGGGTAGTCGACATCTTGACGAGCAAAGCCGCACCTCCACTATTTTAGATTGAATCGCCATTCAACAGTAGCATGATTTGTATTTAAGTCACATATCCCGTATCGAAAGATTGTGTAAAGTCATACCCTTGTACAAAGTAATGACGAGGAAAACGATGATTTGAATTCATCTTCCATCTTTCCAAGTTGAGTGGCAACCCACTGTAACATATAGTCCGGGTTCGTCTTCTGTTCAATCGCCCGCAATTGGTCGACCATCTCCACACGAGCCGATAAGAACAGCATCTCTTCCTCCTCCTGGAGACTCCTCCAGTCCGTTGTTTCACTATGATTAGATTCGTCAAGCAACTGGTACACAACATCGTCCTCATCCTCGATCCCATCACCGTCCCTCTCGAGAGCTGCAGCGCCATTAGTCGGATTACTCTGGTAGAAAGTCCCCTGGACTACTGGGCTACTTCTCAGCCTGGGAAAGACACCTCCACTCCCACTTGCACGTCGATGCTCCCTAAACATTGCCTCTTTCACCCTACCTTGTCCAACGAGTCGATTGTACTCGCCAGCCCGAGTCTCATGTGGAGGTGAGTAGTCAGAAAGGGAGCGTTGCATGTCTGGAGGCAAAAATTTGATCCTCAGCCGGTTATCCTGCGTCTTGGGAGAGGAAGGCCGAGTAATAATGGTAGGCCCTGAACTTGATTTGCTTTTCTGATTGCGCTCCAAAGGAGAGGACCAAGGCGTCCGATGCTCGCCGGCAACGGGTAGCGAACCCATGCCGTTCTTCATCATCTGCTCATGGGTGAGCTTCTGAAGCCTAGCAGAATTCTCCCGATAAAGCCGGATCCATTCTTCTGTACGCTTTATACTGCGGTAGTGGTCGTATACCCGCCAAACCTGCTCCATCGGATATCCTGAATCTCGGGAAATTCCTTCAATAGCGGTATTCAAGCCAAGGAACTCAATCTGTTCACGATCCTCGTCAGCAATGGGAATTGAAGAACGTCTTCGTTGGATGTTTCCAGTGTTCATCGGTGGATTGACACGGCCATGAGAAGACTCGGGAGATGGTTGGTAGGACACTGTGGTAACCACTGAATGATCACGGCTTTGGGTAAAGGGAGAGGATGCCGCAATGCTACGCTTCGCCATCTCCACACGAAGATCAAGTCTACGCACAGATGAATTCTGAACTTTGCATAGATTACCCACAGAATGCCGTCTGACGATAGCTTTATCGGAAGATCGAAAGCGATTGACTGGTGTCCAGGAATGGCGAGGCAGAGGTGGCTTGACTGGTTCACGCCCATGCTCGGTATTAGGTTCGACAACTGGCAAGACACTGTGCTGATCAGGATTCTCCTTCACCTCGTGAAAACTCCCATGATGTACAGGGTGTTCAGTACGACCTTGTTGGGTCTGAAGGGAGGCGGACAGATCATCCGCCTGATGGCCATTATCAAAGCCATTCATAACACTCGAAGACACCTTCTCAGGTTGGTATTTAACCACGGAACGTGTGTTTTGCCTGGCTGCAGGCAAGACTGCATTTTCCACATCACGAGGAAGTGTGCTCGTAATTACGTTGTTAGTCCTAGTTTCGACGGCTTTGCCTTTGCCTTTCAAATTATTCCTCTTTCGTGGAGGTGGCCATGCCGAAACTTCTTTCTCGTTTTCGGACGAATCATCTCCACTCCCGCCACTCCTTCGTTGGACGGCAAAACGAGTCCCAAAAGGCCCCTCAACGAGCTTTGGATTTCTGTTTTTCGGTCGAAAAATTTTACTAGTATTAAGGGGAGATGAAGTTGGTGGCGACGATTCGAAGATGTCATCCTTTGCGACAGGTTTGCGGCGACGGGGATTTTGAATTGCCTGAAACTCGGAAAGAACATTTGATTCTGAAGAGATCTGGACTTTGGAGCTAGAGGCCACAAGTTGAGTATCGGCTGGGAGAACGCGATGTGATGTCTGATACATATTAGAAAGGTTTTGTTGTCGTTCAATTATAGGTGTCTTTTGGTCCATTTTGTGTGAGTTTGGGGACAGTAATCCTTTAGCGTCTACATAAAATGATGTAGGGGAGGTTGGCGTTGTCCTTAAGCGAACATAGTCAAGATAAGTCTTCCACGCATTCTGGCAAGACCATACCTTTTAGTAAGGTGAAATTCATCTATATTTGCCACTTCCTGCTTAACAATATCAATGGGTGCTACGCTAAATGCAGCACTATCTTCCTGAGTATGCGCCGGGCCATCTTCTGCCCGAAAAAGTAATTAGATTGGGAAAGGACTAAACTTCACTCTGGACACACCATGGTGATTTACAACAGTTTTTCCTTTTCCTTTGTCGAAAACAACAGTATCTTCTGGCGCTGAAGCGTAAACGTGACTTTGTTCCTGGATCCGGTCCATTTCGTGCTTGAGACCGGTTACCTGGACGTTTGTATTTGTCGAGTCGTGCTTTACCCTGGCATGTTTCTCTTCCTTTTCAATCCCCCTCTTTCGTTTAAATCGTCCCACCAGCCTCCCTTCTAAACTTTCCCCATCCATGTTGTCATCAGTAGGAAGAATCTCATGTTTCATCTGGTATTTCTTGATTTTGATATCAAATTCATGCTGGTTCTTGCAATAACGATCGCGCCACGATTGCCAGGGATGGGTTCGACTCCATTTCCATTTATTGTCAGCCTACATATGCAAAAATATGTCTTCAAGGGAAGCAGCTTCGAAAAGAGTGCACATTACATACATCCTTACACAAGGTTTGATACAAATTGTTCCCTGATCGTCCCTTGGTCGATGGATTGTACTTAGCAATGTATTTGGCGAGCAGATTATCCTCGTTATTCGTAAAGGGTCTTCTGCTGTAAATGCTGTCAAACAGCAACGCGAGAACATACTTTGACACGCGTACCTCGACATAGTGGTGTTATATCAGGTAATGATCAACTGAGTCGTTGACCAGAATTCGCGAAGATTATGCGGGTATACCAATACTACGATGCGGATACACCCTGAAGAGCTAGGGTATATCGCAGGAGGTTGATCATACGCGCCGAATGCAAACCAAGAACAAGAGAGAACAAAGGTGTCCATTTTTTGACACGTCTGTCACATCACGAGAGTAACGTTTAACGTGACAAACAATGTCGTCATCGATCACCGCTGTCGGCCTCTGTACCCATGGTCACTGCAAGCCATACATACAGAGCCACAGTCAAATTCAAATCTATAAATGAAGATTTCAATATCCATCCACAAACAGTCCCACTTTCAACATATTTATGATGGGTAATAAGGTATTGTAGGGTTGTAGTCTGGTCGTGACAAGCGTAAAAAGGTCATGAAGGTCGTGAGGGTCGTCAAACAATTTTAGTAGAGTAGAAAACCAGAGACGATTTGTAACGAATAAAAGGGAATGCGTAAATGGTGAGACATAATGCAGTCCAGCAGCAGAGAGAGTCGTTATGGGAGAAGGAAGGCGAAATCAGGGGATTACTGAGCAAAACCTGTCGAACTTGGAGGTCGCGACTTTGCGCCTTCACTTTGACCCCTTGGCCTACTTTCAAGCGGAGAGAAGGAATGACTCTTGCTTGGTATTGACAAATCATCGTGCGATCTGTTGAAAAAGTCATCTTCACCCTCGTACGGCGACGACGATGCGTTGATCTGCAATACACGTGAGATATTTTTAAACAACGAGAAAAGCAAGATACGATGAAAAAATATATTCCTCAGACAAGAGGATCCAATTTATATTCGAGTGTGATAAAAGCTTACCCATTGACCCAGAACCTCGGCAACTCGCGAAGCCTCCTCTGCACTGAACTTGACGTCCGTACCCTTCTCCGCGTGGTGTCTCAGAAGCTCACTCAAAGACCTCTTTCCTTCTCTAGCTGGGCTCTCCAGTGCGATTGCTCTCGTCCGACCGGGCGTGGCATCACTGCCTGCAGGGAAAACAATGGAGTTTCGAGATGTTTCTTTCGAGCTTTGTTGTGAAAGTGAAAGCGATGAACATTCCACGTCCAAAAGAATTAAGGAGCGGTCCCAATCTTCATTCTGAGATGCTGGATCGTTGATAGAAAGGGACGATAGTGAGGAGTCTAACTGTTCAGTCATCGAGACGCGAAAGTGGGAAATGAGACAGAGGCGAAAGATGAAGAGGTCGATCGCTGCGTGGCTAGTCGCAGACTGCTATGTATGTGGTTAAATGAAACAAAAGTGAGTGTTTTGTCGGAAAGGGAAAGTCCGATGCTCATAATCATCAAAGTCACGTGTTTCTGGCTTATCATGACCACCGTCACATAAAACTTTACAAGTTTGAAGTACAAGATTCAGAAAATTGCTCGCCCGTGAATCTTGTAATAGTCGTGTACGATGGGTAACACATTGTAGGTCCATAAATATATGTATTCAGACGATGGTGTGAGTACAGTAGTCTGTCCCATATGTACGCAGATGCCAGATAAAGTAGCAATCTCAGAATCAGAGGAAGAGTGCGGCAAATGCACAGGCAACCAAGCCACTTACACCCCAACTCGCGGAAGCAGACATCGACAAAGCACCATTATCTCGGCTATTGCCCGATGATGCATTTCCAGTGGCAGCTGCTCCCTTTGCTGTGTTCGACCCGGAAGCACTACTAGCCCCTGCCACTGTACTCGAAGACGATAAGGCAACGGGGAGCTTATTGACGGTATTCCATGAAGTGCCAGGACTCGCAGAGGTAGAATTAGCACTGTAGGGTATGTACGAGACAGAGCCAGTAGAGCTCAATTGGACAAGGGAGTCTGTGGACGCGAAGTATGTCGCAAGCGAATCTTTAATCGATGGTCCTGGAAGGGTTTTGGTAGTGTTTGTCTGCGAATTGGAAAAGTGAGTGACCAATCACTCAGGAATCAATCGAAAGCTACCTCAACATTGATGACATATGTCGCTGAACCGTCATCAGGGATGAATGCAAATTCTTGTTGAACCTAGAGAAAAAAAAACTTTGTCGAGTCACCTGAAAGCAGAAGCAATGAAGCGTACACCCTGCTCCATGAAGAAGGAAGTGGCTTGTCCATGTGTAGCCGGGAACTTGCCATACGGTTGAGGTTCAGGCTGCATATATGAAACTATGTAACAACCTATAAGCAAACAACACTAAATGGATAAAGCTAACACACAATGGATTACAAAGATTTTGGCACTACCAGCATCGACTCCGGGAACATCGAGGAAGTGAATATGATTTTGAGCAAGAGCCATCACAGGCTGGTATTCAGCACCGAACCCAGAGGATTGGACATCACCCCATGCCACGGGGGTAGAATTAGCAACTTTCAAGAGTCCCATGTCAAGATTGAACATTTCACCCTTGGATAGCGCATCTGTCGCTGGACTCAGAATGTACGACGTCAATCACAATAAGGATACATACAGAAGACATTGGTGTCGTGATCTAGGATTGCATTGAATGAGGATGGGTCGAAAGAGCCGGTATTCACCGACTGAGTTGACCATGATTTTGCGGCGGCATCATAGATATAGATAGAAGAAGGGGAGGACGAGCTGGCACCGAGAACGTAGATTGCATTTGCGAACTAGTCCCCAATTGCTCGTTGGTAGAACCCCAGGATGTTCCTCAAAGACATACCTGTGACAAATAACATGTCGTATTGCTGCCATCGAAAGGACTGTAGGTCATGATTAATACTAGATTGATTGCAGGATAAGTTGATGACTACATACGGCCGTCCAGACGTCGTGATGTCATTGGCAGTGCCTACAAGGGTAAACAGTCAGCATAGCCCATGCCGCAATGTATTTGTGTACCAGAAGCCCATGTGTCTTGGGTACCAGCATTATAGTCCTTTCCGTTAAAGCCGAAGGCCAACAAATTCCACGATACGTCAAAGGCTATGCAGGAACTGCCAGCAGATGCGGCACCGGCCAGAGAGAGAGTAACGAGCGTGATAAGGGAAGAGATACGGAGCATTCCTGTTTCTGTCTTGTTTTGAGAGGGTATGAAAGAGTGTGTGATTGAGGAGGTGCAAGATGATTTGGCCACGTGGGAAATATGTCTGTTATGTTCGAAGGACGAAGCCTTTGATTTCTTGATTTCAAATACAAGAAGTATATACTCGGACCGCGGTTAAAAAAAGGTGGCCCCGGACGCGAGGTGAACCTTTCTCTCGATACCCTGAGCAGTGAATATGTCAATGCCAGCCGGGTTGTGTTAACAAACTCTCAAGCCCCTAAATCCGGGTAAGTCCAGAGTAACTCATCGACTTCCTTGATTCCACTTGCAACGCACCCCCTTTTTCATCTTATTCCAGTGTGGATGGACTAGAAGATGTCCATAAATCAAGGAATTCAAAAGTCTCATGCAGCATTCCTGGATTGATTTTAGTACTCAAGACCTACTGGGATGGAGAATGCGTCCCTCCCTCAATCTCTATGGCTTGCATGGGAGGTACTGGCGTCAGTCAACGGAGCATCTTTTTGACAATTTTACCAAATCGCATCACTCTCCAGATTCGAATCACCCATATTGAAAACGGTCAATTTGAAGTGAATGATATTTAATATCCTTGATAGACCAAAAGTTAAATGGGTATCTTCGTCTCTGACTTGCAGCACCTCTCATAACAACGCTGTAGCATTGGTTTCGTCGCCACGTCGCTGAATCAAGTCTTCCTGGACTTCCATCTCTCCCTTCGGTTGTAGACTGCCCGGAAAGGGAATTATCTTGGGAGTGCTTTAGTTCGATGCTGAAGTGTGCGCAAGATAGATCAATTGACAACGGCACAACTATGGACTTGAAACTAGAATCAATGGCTCATATCACGGGTTACTGAAGATTGGAGATAATCTTTTGTGAGAAGGTCAAGGATATACGGTCTCGTTTGTTCTCGATGAATTGCTCGTACGGCATGGGTCTTCAACGTTCAACGTTCAATGCTCAGACCTCAAGTTTCGTTGTGAAACATTCATAATGATGAGACAATCCAACACTTGGAGACACTGTTCCTACGCACATGTCATGACAAGAACACTAAAGTAATAATGCGAGAGGAAGAATAAAATGGTAAGTGTGAAGCGCTTGGAGATTGTTGCTCTAGAGTTCAAGCTTATGTGAAATCTAAGTGAGATCTTCAAACTCTTTTGTCTGTACTAATCTAAGTATGTATGGAAGACGAAGACCTATAAAGTTTGCAGGTTGCCTTTATGGGGTTAATCCCCCGCGGGCCAAGTGGACCGTTTGAAATCAGCGAACTCCATTGCTCCGATGCTCCTCCGATATGTGAACTGACAATGAGCTGCGATTTGTCTTCATCTCCAGCACAGCCTACAAGCAACCGGGGCATCTATCTGACTTCTGAAGTTTGACGAATAAGGATGCCGTTTCAATTTGTACTCGCATATACTTGCTGTCTTTTTGGGCTGGTGCAGGACTGGACCCCCTGGCACCGATCAAGGTAGACTCTGGTCCACTTCTTGGACATGTCTAACTCTTGGTCTACTTCCATCATTGATGGATCCTTTTACTCTGCGCACTTCAAATGCCGGTAAACACGGTTCACTGTCCGTATAGAAAAGGAAGCTCGCTTGAGGGCTTCTTTCACCCCCTTCCATTCCAAAGAGTCAGCTATGGTCTTTGGGTACAATCTTAACGGTCCTGAGTATGAGGCTAGGTATGTCTGCAAACAATGTGTCCTCCCTTCCAGCTGATCAATCATGGTCAAGATTGAAGAAGCCCTTCTCACCTCCTACTGTGACGTTGAAGGAAATTCACGATGCGGTACCGAAACATCTGTTAAAGAGTAACGTTGATCAGCTACTTGGTGTGCGATCAATTCACTGAATGATTTATCCAGAGGATTCCATCAAAGCAGCCGCCTATGTTGCCCGCGACATTACCTTCACTCTCCTCCTTTTCAAGCTCGCGTCTTTGATCGGGCCTTGGTCAGACACGGACTTCTCAGGCTTCGTGACATCTGGATGGAACAAAGCTCTACTCAAGATGGTCCTCTGGTGCACATACTATTGGATTCAAGGAATGGTTTGGGCCGGGATTTTCTGCTTAGGTATGGTTGTTTCCTTTGATCTGTACTGACGTCGATTGTTGATTATGACAGGACACGATGCTGGACATGGTACACTTTTTGAGGATAACAGGATAAACAATATCGTCGGATTTGTTCTTCATACTGTACGTCACAGTCGTGAGCCATGTATACATTTGTTGAACTGAGCGTAGTGGCTTTTGATTCCTTATTATGCCTGGCGCTCTACTCATCATGCTCACCATGTAAGTCCTACATAGGATTCACGTTCCATCCAATTGACCCTCCTATGTATAGAAAGCAACCGCTTCAATGGAGCGTGATGAGAACTATGTCCCATACCTCCGCAGCGAATACAACCTTCCCTCAGAGAAAAAGGCAACCAAATTTGACTATGCTGAGGTTTTCGAGGAAACACCGATCTGGACGTTTTCTCGCATGTTCATTATGCAAGGATTGTGAGTTATCCGTCATCTTCAAAGTCTTAATATCCATGTGGTGTTCGTGCAGTGGTTGGTGGGTCTACCTCACAAAGAATACCATGGGTTCGAAGATGTACCCTCCCGGCACAAACCACTTCGACCCACACTCCCCTTTGTTCAAGCCGGAACAACGTGAGCAATCTCACTAAAACCGAGTTCGATCTTCTGACCTTGAATCTCTAGGCAACTCCATCATTATTTCTAACGTCGCCTTAACCGCAATGCTGACTGCTATGACTTACGTTGGACCTAACCTCGTTTTGAAATATTACCTCATGCCTTACCTGGTGTGTATTTTTCACGGTGCTGGAGCTGCCGCGTCTGATGACACCAAAGCTAACCAATCACTGGTAACAAATGATTGCATTTTGTCATGTGCATATAACTCACCAAACGCAAATGTCATCTTCTTCAGGATCGGTATGTACAGCACAGGGTAATTTGATGTTGCCCTGACATCCCATTTTACTGGTTTCTAGTAATGTTCACATATTTGCATCATTCGGACCCCACGATTCCTCATTATAGGAAGGCGGAATGGTCATTCCTTCGGGGTGCTGCAGCGACCGTTGACAGGCCTCTTCTTGGGTGGTGCGGTCGTTTTTTCTTCCACAATATATCGCATGATCATGTGGCACACCGTATGTTTTCTAATGCGATAGATTCATGGATGATATGTACCTATAATATCTTCTATAGATTTCTTCATCAAGGCTCCGTTCTGTAAGCCTCCGATAATATGCTGTTACTGTTTGTCTAACTCTCCTTCTCCATCCAGATAACGGACCCCAGATAACGAAGGTCATCAAAACCGTTTTGAAGGATGATTACAATTACGATTCTACTGTACGTTTTCAAATAACTATCTATGCATCGAAAGCTTGACTTTACGCTACAGCCGACTTGGTACGCCTTGTACCGCTCTTTCACTGAATGTTTGTTCGTCGAAGAGGAAGGCAACATCGTCTTCTACAAAAATAAACATGGTGTCGCCGCCCGAGAGGTAGCCCAAAGTTCTGTGAAGAAAATACAGGAGAGTGGATGGAACGGCGATGCACAGGACAGCAATATCGAGTTCCCCAAGTTGGATTGAATTAGATGTACATTGTAAGCGAAGCATATAGTAGACAGAGCAGAATTTGTTCATACTTGATACCATCTGCGTCACTCCCACAACAAAAACCTAGTAACTACTTCAGTTCACACGTCCACTTGATTCACTCGTGCTCAAGGTACCTGTACGTGTATGTAATCACGTCTTATAATCTATGCAGTGCCTGATATTCCACAACTCAAAAGCTGTACATGGTAAGTACAATAAAGGGAAGTAAATTCACAAGGAACGGAGAAGAATGTGCGTGGCGAAAGCATGCTCAATTTTGACGAGCTCAGTTGGGTAGTCTTGTTTCGAAGGCCAAGCTTACATGAGCAGAGTCTTGCAGGGAGACACATCAGGATCCGTATATAAGTACCGGAAGGAACCTTGGGGATCGGAAGTTAAACTTTTTCTCAGAATTGTCAGCCTCGGACAGTACGCAATTAGTATTACGGAGGAGAATTGCATCGTTATTGTCTGTAATTACACAGAATCATGCATATACTTTGTCAGGCGGATATCTGGTAGTCCTGGAGCTTGACTAGTATAATTGGTTGCCTGCATTCCTAACAAGTATGAAGGCGGCTCGTTCCGAACCTAACGTATACAACTGTGCCATAGTCCCGAGAGCTCTGACTACTAAGGTCAAGAGCACATCTTAAGAACGGTTGCGAGTGTTAGCATGCTTCAAAGTTAGCAATATCCGGCTTTGATTCTGGTGTCCCGGAATGGAAGGCTGAATTTTCACGTTGGAAGCCAGTAAAGACATCAATTGACCTTCAAAACCAGAGCCTTCGCCAACATCTTCCATTCTTTCGACTGGATTCAACACGACGAATCTGAGTCCTTGCAGATGTGGGCTAGTGTCATAGGGCTTCTTCAGTCCTGTGCATCTATCTCTTGGTCAGAAGTCACGGCTTAGGCACACGACGACCAGAGTTCTTGACTCGCATGTATCACGACTGGAATGACTTTGGGCTAGACGGGAATCGAACATCGAACGGAGACGGAGAAGGCAGAAAATTTCATTGTCACGAGCCCTTGTTTCTATTTTCTTGGCGCAACATCTTTCTTCTTATCCGACACTTCCGTCTACTTTTCATTCTCATGAGAGTGCTCAACAACTGGATCGTGGACTTTATAAGCTATCTGGTCACGATCCATACCTCGTCACCATGTTCCGTGCTACTTTACTCCTCAGTCTGGCTGCTGTGGTAATTGGCCTCTCGGCCAGTGACCTCAAGGTTTCTCTGATGACGTTCACTCCGATAGTCAAGTCCGTTGATGATATTGTTATTTCTGCTGTGATCTCCAATCCAACTGACGAGGATATTCGGGTCATCGCTAAGAACAACATTCTCGATCCGTCCCATACGAAAGCATTCAGCGTCAGTGACAAAACCGGCAAGAGTGTGTTGTTCACAGGTATCAGGGTATGCAACCCCTGGACCGATATCCCTATAGTAATGCGATGCTCTTCTTGATTACAGGCGACGTATGACCTGTCAGCCGATGGGATTTATAGGACTATTCCCGCACGTTCCTCCGTAGCAGTTAATCATACCAGCATTGCAGGCCTATACAATTTTGAATCTTCCGGGACGGGAACATTTACATTTGCGCCTATGACGATGTTCCAGATGGGGCCAGATACGCCACCAGGAGCTGTTGACACTCCTTCGGTCAAAGTTGAGGTTACTCATGATGTGAAGAGGCGTGACCCCTATCCCAGACTTTCTACTCCTACGTGCTCCGACGCCTCTAGACTACAGATTCTCACAGACTCTCTTTCTGATGCTCGTGCACGAGCAGGAGGTGCTGCCACCGATATTCAGACTCACCCTACATCGACGGAATTCACCACTTACTTTGGAGGTAACTCTGATGACACGATCTGGTATAGGATGGACATCATCGCCGGCGATCTTTCTACCTCTGGAACGAGGACGTGCGTCGTTGCGTAATGCTGTTCGCAGCAAACTCTTATTGTTTCTTTCCAGGATCAATTGCAATTCAGATCCTGCAGGTATATGTGGCGGCTCAGGTGGCGTTATTGCATACACTCTCCTTGTGACAAGTGGCGGCGAGATTGTTGGTAGTGACGTTAGTAATTGCAAGAAAGATAGTATATACTCCGGCGCTAATTGTTTTACTTCTTCTTTTTTTCTTTTGCAGATATACACTTGTGACATCTTCTTTACTTCCGTCGGAACAACTCCCAGTGTCTGCGCAAGTGATTTGCTTACTCTTATCCTCCTGGGTTCTCCATTGATTGACTTTGCCTAGATGGCTACGATGCCACAACCTCTAGCCAAGGAGGAGTAATTCTGCACGAGGTTATTTTTTTTCCTCCGTAGGAAATTAATAAATTTCTTATCTCTCTCTAGTTGTCACATGCCACCTCCGGCACGGACGACATTACTTATGGATGTTCTGCTGCCGCTGCCCTCTCGGCTGCCGACAAACTCAACAACGCGGACAATTACCGGGTATGCGCTCGCTGTTTCGTTATTGAATCATTGACAGACTGAATAATGATAGTGCATGGCTATGGCCATCTACAAGGATTACAATTGTTGATGATCGGTGTTGGATTTAGCTGAACCATCTTTTTCTGTTACTTCGATTTACCTAGTAGTTTCGTAGGTCATTCAACAGATTACCCTCTCATTTTTTGAGGTGATACTGTTGTCACTCGTTTCCAGGCGACTCAGTATGGTGTTGTGCTCGATTCCTGTATTACCGGCTCTCAGCCGGATTATAACCGTGTTCAGCTTGGATCTTACACACAGTCGCAGTCAGATGAATATGAATGACAAGTAAAGTAACTCCTTTTTCCAATTCCAATAAGTGTGAATGCGTAGCGCTTGAGTATGAGAGCATGCAAATGGGTGTTAATCGGTGCTAGTGTGTCTCGGGTTGATGCCGATGAGATGCATGTGACCGACATACTTGTTTCCAACTACCACTTTCACGGATGGTCTCCCCACCAAAGCCTTGGGAGAGGAATGGCGCTGCCTCTACAATCGCTGATACACCTGCTGCTCGGCCAATAGCTTCATCATCAACAATATCTGCCGTGCCGTCCTCACAGAGTCCAACTGTGCCAGATCGGCCAGCAGCGCTTACGCAACCATCTTCCACGGTTTCTCCCTATTCGTCTTACGGCGCCTCACCTTATTCAAGGTTCGGTTCAACGTATGGCGGCTATGGTGGCGTGGGCTCTTATGGATCAACGTATGGCGGCTATGGCGGAATGGGATCGTACGGAGGGATGTATAGTGGAATGGGAGGTTATGGCATGGGATATGGGGGGTATGGCAGCATGGGCATGGGCGGGATGTACGGAGGATACGGCATGGGAGGCATGATGGGTCCGAATGGCATGCCAATAGATCCCAACAACGCAAGCCTCACTCAGACTCTCGAGTCGACCACGCAAAACACCTTTGCCCTCCTTCACTCCATCGTCTCAACCTTCACAGGCATCGCTCAGATGCTCGAATCCACATTCATGGCCACCCACTCGTCATTCTTCGCCATGGTCGGCGTCGCCGATAAGTTCAGCCAGCTCCGCAACGCCCTGGGAAGTGTGCTCGGCGTTTTCGGATTATTGCGATGGATGCGCGAGCTCATCACCGGCCGCCCAGCTTCGCCGTCCATGAACCACGAGTTCCGTGAATTCATTAATGGTCGGCCCGTACAGGGCCCACGGGGACCCCCGCAGCAACCCAAAGCATCCAAAAAGCCCCTGATCATGTTTCTCGTCGCCGTCTTTGGCATCCCCTATGCCATGTCGAAGCTCATTCGCGTTCTGCAGGAGCGCGCGAAGGCGCGGGCGGTGGCAAGTGGTGGGCTGCTTCCAGGACAGTTGCCTCCACTTGATCCGTCGAGCCTGTCGTTTGCGCGGACGGTGCACACCTTTACCGCGACGAACCAGAACGAGCTTGGTCTCAAGGAGAACGAGATTGTGGCGATCATGGGGAAGCTGGACCCGCGGACGGGTGCGGAAGTCGATCCGCGCATGGAGGTTGAGGGAGAATGGTGGAAGGGTCGTACGCGGGATGGCAGAGAGGGCTGGTTCCCGAGGAAGTTTGTTGAGGTGCTCGAGCGGAGAAAGCCCGATGTGACCAAGAACGTTGACTGAGTCTATCGCATCCCACGAGCATATCTGTATTAGTTGGTATCCCATGTTGTAAATCTCTATCACCACTGTGTTTTTATCCCATCACATTGGATCATATCTGTGTGCTAACTGGACTTTTACAGGCGTAAGTCATGAATCATTTTCATTGATCACAGTAAACAGTGCCCCAGTTGCTCATGCAAATCAGTCATATATTTTCCAAACGCATATGAACAAACAGATCAGGGTACGTACATATAAAATACAACAACAGAGCTCTCCAGGACCCTGCACTAGTAAATCACTGTCAAAAAAATAGAGAAAAAGATCCACAAAAGATCAAAGGCGCCACGAAGGCTTGTTCCCACAGGAGCCCGCATTAGCAAGCCCCGCGGTCTTCTTCCACTCCCCAACACTTCTCACCCTCCTCAACTCACCCTTCTTGTGCTCCTCAGCCCTCCTCACACTCGCATCCCTCTCCATCTCCTCAAAACCCCTCACCAAATCCTTCACACTACCTCCACTGCTCCGTCTCGGCCTCACAACCACCGGCTTCTCCTTCTCAGGCGGCGGACTCACGCGGTGCAGCTCGATCAGTCTCTGTGGCTTCGCGCACGCGCGGGGTATCATCGACGGCTTGGGCAGCACGGGCGCAGGGTTGAGGTGGACGAGCTCTTTGGGGTGCGTGGGCTTGGGCACGGGCGCGCGCGCGGGGGTGGCGATGGGACCTCGGGGTTTCTCGAGCACGGAAGGTGGGGGGAGAGGAAGACCGGGGCGGGAAGAGGGTTTGGGTTTGGGAGCGGGGTACTTGGAGAGGTTGGGGAGGTAGGAGAAGAGGAAGCTTTTGACGCGGGTTTTGAACGTGCTCGATGGGGCTGGATTGGAGATCGTGGTCTCGGTGGTTACGGACGAAGAAGGCTCTGTGTCAGCCTCGGTCCCTGTTGACGTGTTTGCGGCTGCACTCTCGTTGCAGGGGTCGCACGCCTTCTTTGGCTCGGGTTCTGGATCGGGGAGCTGGCTCACGGTCACCGCTTCTTCCAAGAGGTGCGAGTACCGCGGCGCCAGCAGTGACAAGGGAAGTTTCCTCTTTGGCCTCTCATCTGGGGTGTCTTGGAGGTCACTGAAGGGCGCACCAGTGACAATAGGCGGTGGAAGCGTAGGGCGGTGGGCAGGCGGAGCGGCACGGCGTCCAAGGGGGGTAAAGTCGGGCACTTCCATAGAAGGGAGGCGGCGGGTAAATAGGCTGGCGGAGGGATCCATGAGGTTGAGACGCGGGGTATTCGGCGTCGTTGGCGGTGCTACGATTCCCTTTCGCTGCTTGTTCTGCAAGGCCTTGACTCTTTCCACAAGGCTCTCCCTGTCCATCCCGTTGAGATTTTTTGAAAAGAGATGAAAAGAAAAACACACATTTCCCAATCATCACCCCACTTGTACACGACATCTTCGCCTCCCAACAGATCCACAAATCGCCGCACTACATTCTCAAGATGGACGCGGTCAACAGGCGCAAGTTGACCATCTCCAGACCCGAGTGCGATGCGCTCGTCAGTAAAGCACGCGTCGAGGAGCTTCCACTCGTCCTTGGTCCAGACTTTGTCCTTGCCTGCGTTTTCGAAAAGACTACGCGCAAAGCCGACGGTGCTTGGTTTCAGAACCGGCGTAAACAGATGGGAAGAGGTATCGGACTTGACGGGGGTTCCGGAGACGGCGGCTTCTGCCTCTTTGAGCAGCTCGGGTAGCGTCGTCGCGGGGCTTCCAGGGATGAACACCTTGTCTCCGATGATAGAAGCGCCAAGCGTCCGGCGCCTCATGCGGTCACGAGGGGAGCGCGTCTTGGTGATTCCGCTGTCAGACAGAGAATGCCGGCGTTTACTGGCGCGGAGGGTGAGCTTGGTAAAACAGTCGTAGTCGTGCTGCGGGCGGTGTGAATATAGATGGACAAGTAGTTGATAGGAATGAACATACTTGTTTGAGGATTGCGGCTGCTCGGGCGGCGGCGTGTGGGTCGGCACTTGAGATTTTGACTACGCCGTACTCGAGTTCCTCTTCGTCCGAGCTGGAGTCTTCGTGTGAAGAGACGGGAGCGGGGGTGGCGATAGCGCTGGGCTCCTCGTCGTCTAGGGAAGGCGACAATTCGCGCACTTTACGTTCTTCGGCTTGCTCGTGGGAGGTGCGTTCGTGCTGTTCATCTGCGCCTTGGCGGGAAGGCGATTCGCGGTCTTGGCACGAAGGCGATTCGCGGTCTTGGCAGGAAGGCAATTCGCGGTCTTGGCAGGAAGGCAATTCGCGGTCTTGGCAGGAAGGCGACTCGCGCTCTTGTGCGCCTTCGTCGTGAGAGGGCGTTTCGCACGTGGCTTCGGGCTCGTCTGCGCGGGAGGGAATTTCAGGTTCGGAAACGGCATCCTGTGAAATGTCTGTTTTCTCGTTGATAGTGGTGATGGATTGGTCTTGTGCTGGTGCCTGCTCGACCTGAAAAGTCGGACGAGGCTCGTCTTCCTCAAAGGACACGTCAAAATCAAACGGGCCGCGGGCTAAAGGGAATGTGAGTCTAGAGACGCGTCAAAGTCGAAAGGACCAACCTGGAGCATCAGAAAGCTCGTCGAGTTCTTTCGCGGGAGGGGTTGGGGTGCCCTGATCCATGGGCTCGTCTTCTTTGAGGAGATCGAGAGGATCAATCTTGCGAAAGGGAAACGGTGTGATGGGGCGGCCCCACTCTTGCTGGCGTTCGCGGGTGGCGCTGCTGGGCGGGTCAAGCTTGGTGCGGACGCTAAAGGAGCGGAAGGAGCCGGTGTATTCGCCCTGGGCGAGGACGTCGTCGTCGTCGTCGCTGTCGGACCAGATGCCGACGCTGGGATCGGTGACGTCAAAGAGGGGGCCGTCGGGGGGAGAGGAGGGGGGGAGGGGAGTCGGGTGGCGCAGGGGAGGGGTGGTGTGGCGCAGAGGCACGGTGTTGACTGCTGCGTCGCGTTTGCGGGGACGAACGGGCGAGGAGGAGACAGCAGAGAGGAGGATAGGGTCGTCGGTGGGACTCGGGGGCGAGGCGGGGGCGCAGAGGTCGATGTGCGGGGGCTCTGTCTTGACCGAGAGGTCGCGGGTCGGTCCGCGGCTGCGGGCCGTCTTGCGCTTGGACGACTTGGAGATCGTGGGCGTCACGATGACTGTCCGCGGCGGCGTGAACACATCTGCGGGCGGCTCGTACGCAGGGATCGGCGTGGTTCGGCGCGCGCGGTTTGGGAGATAGTCCGCCTTGGGGTTGGCGGGCGACTGCGGCCGTCTCGACTGTTTGCGCGGTTTGGGGTTCGGCGTGGTCTGCTGCGGCTGCGGCGTGGTTCGTTTGCGCTTCGAGAATGACGTGCGGGCGATCTGGAGCGCCTCTTCGGGCGGCGGGCTGATCAGCCCTGCCGTGCTGAACATTTCCTGTGTTTCTGTGTTGGACATGGCAAATCTCAACTGCTGTCACCTGACCGTATATACTCTAGCAACAAACATCCTACAACACCACGTCCTCCCCACGCAGAACCTCTCCCCCGGCCGCCAGTGACTCAATCAGAACCGCCAATCGCGACGCACCCAAACCCGGCTCCTGCGTCCAGTCAGTCTCTCCATCCTCTCGAACGCGGGCACACGTACTTTGCGAATCTCCTCAAGATCGTCTTTGAACCCCTCTGCCACAGACGCCATCCAAAACTTTCGAAACTTGGCCTTCATCTCCTCCTCATTCGAGCTATTCAAAAACGGCGGTATTTCTGCCGAAGGAGGCGATGGTGACCGTGATGCACGGCTTTTCTCTGTGGGCCTCGCAACACGTTCCGGCTCTGCTTCATCTTCCGACGACGACGACGACAACTCTGATGAAGACGAGCTTTCATCCTCTATAGGTTGCGGAGCTGCCTGCACTTTTGATTTCGGTTGTACATTTTCTTCAGATTCAGATTCAGAGGATGACGACGACGACGACGACGACGAAGAGACCGCTCTTCTCTTGCGTTTCCGCACTCGTTTGTGAGGCCGTGGTCTGGCAGCTGCTGGTCCCATGCAAAAGATAAATTTGT
>JABCKS010000222.1:0-28545 GCA_018851325.1 Termitomyces sp. DKA19 | reverse complement strand
GCACCTACTTACATTAACATTCCTTTCCCTGCACAGTATATTGCTAACAATCCCACTAAAAGAAAAGGTGTACAGGTAAAAAAGAAATATAAGCCAGTCACTATGAAGATCAAACCTGTTGCCAGCCATGTTAGCAAAAATTTCAAAATTGAGTGACAAATCCATGGCAATCCACTAGCAACTATACTGCCACTCAACCCAAACCCTCCCCTATTCATACTGATTCAGCAATTCACTAGCAACTAACAAGCAATATTTGTTAAGGACCATAACACTGGGTTTCTCACTAGCAACAAGCTTAATGTCCTTGTCAATCTTGTTGCTAAGCAGGAAAAGGCTTTTGCTTAGGAAAATTCTGAATGAGGAAGCTTTTACTCCAACTTCTTTCCCCCAGTTAGGATATCAACAATTCCCCATGTTCCCTGGGTTCAGCATAATCATCCTATTCCCCCAGGCCTCAAGAAAGAAGTATGTGAGATCATCTGTGACAAGATTAAGGCTGACATCTATAAACCTTTGAACTCTGCTTACCAATCCTGTTAGTTTTGTGTCCTCAAGAAGAGTGGTAAGCTCCAGATTGTATACAGTCTAGAGCTGCTAAACTGTGTTACCATTTGCCATTCTAGAGTGCCCCCCTTCTCAGATTATGTCACCAAGTCATTTGCTGGATGTATTTGTGGAGCAACACTAGACCTTTTTGTTGGTTACAATAAGCAATTAATTGACCCAGCCTTCCAAGACTTAACAACATTCCAGACCCTATTTGGTGCTCTCCATTTAGTAACCTTACCAATGGGTTGGACCAACTCTGTACCAATATTCCATGATGACATTACCTTTATTCTGCAGCTCAAGATCCCTTATAATATACTCAGTTTTATTAACAATGTTGATGCTAAAGGTCCCAAAGACTGGAAGCTTGTTAATGGTATTTCTGCTAGGCATCCCATTAACCCAAATATTTGCTTAGCTCTTTGGGAGTTCTTTGAGCTCCTTAATCAGATCCTCCAGTGAATGAAGTATTGCAGTAGTACATTTTCTGGTTACAAGCTTGTCTTATGCACCCCAACATTCAAGATTGTAGGACACATTTGCACATCTAGTAGTCAAGTTCCAGACAAAAGTTGCTCAGCTTTGCTTAAGTAATGGGGTCCTTGCAAGTTGCTATCAGAAGTTAGAGCCTTTTTGGGTATAGTTGGCATCCTTAAGATTTCTGTTAAGAATTTTGCTCACCATGCTAACAACTTAACAAAACTCACATATACCAGTATCCCTTTTGAGTTTAGTTCTGACCAAGTCAATGCCCAGCAAGACCTCATTTAAGCTCTCAAAGATGCTAAGCCCTTAGTCTCTATTGACTATGAATCATCTGACTCTGTCATCTTAGTAGTTGATATGTCATACATTGCTATAGGCTACTACCTCTGCCAGTGCTATAGCAACAACCACAAAGAATGTTGCTATAATTACTTTGAGTCCATCACACTTAATAACAGGGAATTACAATTCAGTCAGCCTAAGCTCAAGCTCTATAGCCTCTACTAAGCTCTGCAGGCCCTATAAATGTACCTTATAGGAGTTAGGAACCTTATCATTGAAGTTGATGCTTGTTACATCAAGGGTATACTTCAAAACCCTAATATTCAGCCCTCTGCTAGCATGAATCACTAGATCATAGCAATTTTAATGTTTTACTTTGAGCTTATGCATGTTAAAGGGTACCTTCCATAGCTCAGATGGACTTTTGCAATGACCATTCCAACCTAGTGATCCTCTTTCTGACAATAGTGACAATTCCATATATGAGGATTGGATCAATCAACTACATGGCTTCATTCACTAAGTTCAACTTCCCTTCTCCCTTCTTCATCATGTCTCTTCAACTTTACAATTGCTACCCCCAGTCCTTGAGTACCAGCCTTTAGCAACATTTGTTAGTGATATTTTTGATATAGCAGCTCCATACTTAGTGACTAGCAATGATTTTCTGCCTTTACATGATGATGCTACTACTATATATAGCAATGTGCCATGTTCTGCTAAGGCCATTGCCAGTAACACTTGTATTGCCTTAGTCCAGAAGTGGCTTAGCAATTTAGTCAGGCTGGACAACCTTAGTGACAATGCCTATACCAAATTTATTCACTATGCCACTATGTTCTTTACTGTAGACAGTAAGCTTTGGCAACAAAATAGAAATAGTGCCCACAAGTTATTTATTTCTACTAACTGCCACTTACAAATCTTGCAAGCAATGTATAACAACTTGGGCTATAGAGGACTTTTTGCTACCTACTTAGCCCTACTGGAACACTTTTGGTAGCCCCAAGTTAGTACCAACATTGTATGGTACATTTGTACTTGCCACATTTGCCAGGTTCACCAGACAACAAAAGTACTTATCTCACCAGTTGTTGCTATGTCAGCACCCTTGTTCAGCAAGATATATATTGACACTATGTTCATGCCACCATCTAATAGGTTCAAGTATATCATCCAAGAATGTTGTTTGCTAACACACTATCCTGAGTTCCATATGCTTGCTAGAGAGAATAGTGACACTATTGCCAAGTAGTTATATAAAGATGTTGTTTGTTGCTGGGGAGCCCTTAGCAAAATTGTTACTGACAATAGTACTTCTATCCTGTAAGCTGTGGCCTACTTAGCAAAGAAGTACAACTTGCACCATATTTGGGTCTCTGGATACAATAAGCATGCTAATGGTATAGTTGAGTGACCTCACTTTGACATTCACCAGGCTCTTTTCAAGGTAGTTGATGGTGATCAATCTAGGTGGAGTACTGCATGTTATTTAGTCTTTTGGTCAGAATGTGTTATAGTGCACAAGCAAATGGGTTGTTCCCCCTACTATGCTGTTACCAGTACTCACCTCCTTTACCCTGCTGATATCATTGAAGCAATATATCTACAACTGCTGCCAAATTCCCTTTTGTCTTCTACCAACCTTATAGCCTGCCAAGCAATTGATTTACAATGTCACTAAGAAAATCTTGAGTGACTCCATGACAGTCTTTAGCACTCACCATTTAGCCACTATCTGTTTTGAAGCAGAACATGCTGCTATGATCCATGACTACAACTTTCAGACTGGTGACCTTGTATTAATGAAGAACACTAGAATCAAGGTAACCCATAACAAAAAAATAAGGCCTTATTACTTAGGCCCCTTGGTGATAATATCTCATAATTGTGGAGGTGCTTACATCCTTTGTAAACTAGATAGCTCAGTTTTGCATTGTCTGGTAGCTACCTTTCATCTAGTTCCTTATTTTGCTAGAGAATGCATATTAGTGCCTAGTGATGCTTTTAACATTAATACCTCCTGCTTATGTGAACTTGAACAAACTGACCTAGTGGACAATGATAACATTAGCAATGCCACTAACAAAAGCAACAATTAAAAGCTATTTGCTAAGCCTTAGCAACTTTCCTTTCACAATTTACTTTACTTTTACATTTAAAAAACAGTCAGAAAAACCATTATATACAATACAAAAACATTAAGTCCTTTATCTTGTCTATCTTATATCATCTCTTGTTCATTTAAGTCCTTTTGTCTAAAGACCACTGGAAATGATACTCCAGCCCAGTTGCTCTCCCCTTGAACCTCCATAGCAAAGAGACTGGCATCAATGGCTCTGGTAGGGCAAGGTCTTCACCCAGCCACCCCAGATCATTGTCACCAACCTCCCTTATAGGGGCTGGAGTACAAAGCACCTGGTAATATAATTATTAGCAAAATTTATAACAACAAAAGGAACTTCAAAACTTACTGACACCAGAACTTTTGCTACCTCTACCACAACCTCTTCATCCTCTTCCTCATTGTCAACCTCTTTGGTTATCTTGACTCCACCCCATTCCTCCTCATTGCCTTCTTCTAAGTCCACTTCTGCACTGCCCTCCTCTATTGCCAACTCTACAATCACTGCTACCAGTGTCACTGGCTGCATCTTAACATCATCCTTAGACTCCACAATGCTAGCAGTGACCCATAGTCACTTGGCTCAAGCCAGAGGTTCCTTGTCACTACTCTTGCTAACCTTGCTCTTGACAATGCTCTGACTTTTCTGAGATCACTTGCCTCTAGCAACTACCCAACCTCTCACCATCATCTTGTCCTGCTCTATTGCCTCTACAACTCCTTGACAATCATCCATGATAAGAGCAACCCTTTCTTGTACTATCACAGCAATAGCAAGGTTGGGTATCAGTGGGGTGCCAGCAGCCTTCAGGATCATTCTCTAACCAGCAGTAGTCACACTGGAAGAAGTTAGTGATGTTCTAGCAAAATGCAAAAGACAACTTACTGTGCCTTGCTCTGATTTGAACTCTTGACATGCCCTAGGTGACACCATAACCTTTCCCTTTGCCTTCACTAAGACTATTCTTGCCTCCATCCCACTATCTACTACAGTGGAGGCTTTCTACTAACAAAGAAGTCCCATGTGCTCCTTATTGGTGAAGGAGTCTTGTATAGGTTCCTATGGATTATGTTAGCAAATGTTGTTAAGTACTAGAAAATAAATGAAGACTTACTTTGAATTCCTCCTCATCCTCCTTTCTTGCCTTTCCTTTGCTCTTGGGAGTCTTTTGGTGTTTTGGCAATGCTGTTAGCTTCTTAGTGATGCCACCAACCATACACTTGGGAGTGGAAGGGCCAGCTTCCTTATCCACCTCACAACCCTTGCTATGGCTTGTCCCAGTTGTAATTATCAGCTTGCATAGTGGATGCTGAAAGAAAAATTGGTCATTAGGGGATAACTCATCAAATAACTGAAGAATACCTTAGCAATACCACTAGATTCAAGCAACACTGCTAGCACTTACTGTCATTTCCACCTCCAAGTCTTCCAGTAAAAATTTGAGGGAAGTAGGAGAGGGAACCTAGTGACACTCATTAGTAAAAACAAGGAGAAGAAACATCAAACACTTACAAAATGTTTGTCAAAAACCTTCATCCACTCTTCCTCTTTAAATTGCTTGTAAAGAGTCTGACACTCTCTGTCCACATCCACTAGCTCTGGCCAGTCCAGCCTACTACTGGCAGTCTTGAACCAGCAAAGCTATGTCTTGATGATAGCAGTGGCCATACCACAAGGATTTGTCACCAATTATTGGCAAGCAGTTGCTAATAAATGGCCAGCCTTCCCTAGAAAGATCTTGGCCATAGCACATTTGTCAAGTTGATTGGTGAGAGTGGAGGCCATAATAATGGGTTTGAGACAAAGCACTGAGAGAGAAGCAGAGAGAAGAGGTGGGGGAACTGGGTTGAAGTTCAGCTAAGCATCAGTCTTTTATGCACTTTTCTCTTTTTGCTGTAGACCATGCAAGTGATTATAGGACTTGGTTGACTGAGAACAGTCAAGATTTCAGCATAGGGAAGGATGATAAGACCTATCTGTTGCTGAGTACAGTTACCATCATCTCCAACTATCTTATCTGGACAGCACATGACCTGGGGATCAGCACAAGATTCTGCATGAGACCTTAGTGACCATGAGATTTTTTGGATCACAAGCATTCATTACATTGAGCCTAGACTATGCATCCAGAACAACCTTGCCAAGAGCCCCCTTAGTGATGTTCACTAGCAACAATTCTTAGTGACATTGGCACTTCTCTTTTAAAATGCACATATGGACATGTGACTTCTTAAACTCTTCATTTTTTTTGTCTTGATTACTAACGTACCTGAACAGCATCTACACTTCAGATACTGACATTTGGTATGCTCTTTATTTTCATTCTGACACATATTATGCACTTTTAACATCAAATACTTATATTTGGTTACTATCTTGACACCCAATATACATTTTGGCAGATGTCATTACATGCAATGACCATCTTTCTTTTTAGGCTACATTACTTATAAACAGTATAAATACCCCCTATACATACTTAGTCAAACAACAAAGAAATGGACAAAGCAACCCTAAGTACTTAGCCCTCAGTATCTCCCTTAGCTTCAGAGCTCATTCTCATTTACCCTTGTCATTGTTAATGGCTTAGCAACAAGCCTTAGTGACCTCATTCTTAATTTAGCATGGTACTAAGTATGGGTGCCTTAGTGTTATAGTGTCTTAGCAACATTAGTGACTATAGCTAGTAACAGTTTCTAGTGTTTCCCAAGTTTCTTCACATTTGACTTATATCCTTGCTCTCTTTCCCTCCTTATTGCTGAAGCCTTTTTTGACTTTAGTGACATCCTCTTAGCAATTATTTACCTAGCAACTGTTCTTACTCCCCTTTCATACTTTAGCAACTTCCACTTACCTTACCAACATTCCCATCACATACTGCTTTGCCCTCTATCCTGTTTCCATTTTTTGTTTAGTGACTTAGCAATATATGGTTAGCATTTAGCAACTTAAGCTGATGTTAGTGACTCTTTTTACTTACATCCCTTTTACACCCTACTCTATACTGCTCTTATTCTCTGGGACAATTACTAACTTTCCCTTATACATATCCTACTGCCAACTACCCTATCTGGTTGCCAGTGCACTCTAAGACTTCTTTTGGTTTTCTGCATGGCAGCTAGGCAGCATAGAAGCACATCACTATTTTATAGGCCTCCTTCTCAAACTGGACCACAAACACTGTGAAGTGCTCTTCCAAAGACATCTGGAGTAATATAAGCTTTCTTTTGGCCTTGGTGACAATGTTGTAAACCCCAAACTTTGATGAGAATTCCTGTATGAAGGCTTCTCAGTCAGAGAATAGTAGATGGTGGGGCCTGTACTAGAGAAGGGCTATGTGGTGGTCTAGAGCAATTCCCTGCAAGTAGAAGGAGGCAAATGCAATGCAGGCTTTGTTAGTGGCAAAGGTGTTCAGCTTCCCCCAGAATGTATTGAGACACTGTACCAGGAAGGTGCACTATTTCTGAGGGTTACAACTATAGAAAGGTTCCAGCTTCTAAATATCTAGTCAACCTTCATAAGCTAGAGCCTCATGGACTTCATTGGCTTCTGCCCAATCTTCAGAGTTCTAGAAAGAGGGGCAACATTATAGTAGTAGTAATAATGGTTCCCTGCCCCTCTAGGTAGGAATGCACTTATGGTGGGACTCCACCCTCCAAGAGGGCTTTCTCCCAGGGGTCCTTCCCTGGAGGGCACTTCTTGTCCTGGCCCCAAGGGTGGTCCCCCCAGAATAGATACTGGAGGCCTGTCAAGGAGTCTAAAAGGAGGTCTACTAGGGGGTCTGTCAGAGAGTCTGTCAGGGGGTCTGTCAGGAAGTCCACTAGAAAGCCTGCCAAAGAGTCCAAAAGGATCCTCTGATGGTCCAAAGGAGTCTTTAGATAGTCCAAATAGTTCTCTAAGGGGTCTAAAGTGGCCTTCCTGAAGCCTCAGGCCTGGGGAGGAGTTGAGTGCTGCCATAGGTGCTGGTGCTGGTGCTAGGAGGAGAACAGGGGAAAAGGGGTGGAGGCAGGCAGGGGGAGGGAGAGGGGGGGTTACAAAGGTTGAAATATGGGAGAGGGTCCTGACATTGGGAATTTTAGGGTGGCAAAGCATCTATTATGGGCTCCATATAAGGTTTCTTATTGACATAGCTAAAGGTATGTTTAGACTGAGTGTCCTTGCCATTTTCTGTGGCAGATGTGACTAGAGGGGGATTCTGGTCTCATGTATAGAAGGTTCCTACACCTGGGGCTAAGTTGGAGCAGGGTTGGGCCAAGAGTCCCACTATCCTGGCTATAGGCTAGTTAAACAGCCTGCTGGAAGAGTTGAGGTTTTAGAGTAGGATGAAGGCTGTATCCAGGTCATTCTAATGTCAGTTTTTGGCATTTGGAGCCTTAACAAATTGGAGGAGTGCCTGATCTGTTTTTTATTATAGGTAGAAGAAGTATATAGGGTCAGAGGGGTCCTTAAATGTTTCTGGCAATGGCAACATGTGGATTTCCCCAACTAGATTGTACAGCTTATTCCATAAGGACATGTCACCCTAGAGAAGGTCAAAAGCTTGTGCTGATAGGTTCTCTTGCTCATAGAGCTGGAAAAACATTACCAGACAGTCTACCCAGACCTTGGTAGTGGCCTCCAAAGTGGGTTGCCCTAGTTTCTCAAAGAGACTTTGAGTCTATTGAGAAAAGTCTACTTGTAGAAGTCAAAGTTTCTATAGAATCACATTACATTGCCTAGAGTAGTCTATCATACACTTTCCCTACCAAAACAGGGAGTTCCCTCCCATCTAGGGTATGTTTCCAAGTCCTATAGGTATAGGAGGCATAAAGACAGCCAGAGCTGCTATAGGCCCCCTTTGGAGAGGTGCAGAACATATAGTCAAGGCTAGAAGTGAGTAGCCTTCAGCCTTTGGTACATGCTCTGCTCCAGCAGCAAATAGACCAATGCTGGCAGGTACCAGAGCATTCCACCCTGCATTTAGAGCTCCTGGTTGGCCTCCCAAGTGCAGTTCTATATAAGGGTCCTATATAGGTAGAAGTGCCAAGGAACACCAGTTGAGAGCCAGGCCCTGACTTATTGAAGGTCCTGGCCCAAATCTGTGTGTGGCTATTGGCTAGTACCAATATAAGGACTGAAAAGGGGGTGGTTGTGAGTAAGGGGTCTAGTTGTTTTGGAGGGTAACTAGAGGTTGTGTATAATAAGTTAGCATAATTGGTTTGCCATGCAAGTCTATAGTATAGGCAGCAGTAAGCCAGTCAGGAGGGCCAGCATAGTGGGCCATCAAGTGTCTGATGAGCAAGGGGAGTCTTGATATTATGTCAGGTCTAAAGTACTTGAGAACTCACCTCCAAAAGCAAGAACCTACTAGTCAGTTAGTCAATAGCTAAAAGGGGAATGTATAGATGTTTTGAGCTTGATCTGGGTGCTAGGCAATGTCTCAAAGTTAATGTAATAAGGGCAAAGGTGGTTGAAGTCCATAGGAGTGTTCTGCAGACTGAGACAACTATGTCAAAAGGTCAAAAGAGATGGGAAGAAGAATAGATTGAGCAGGAATAGAGATAAAGAGAGTAAAGAAGTGAGAAATAGATAAAAGTATGTAAGATCAAGACTATTGACTGACTATAAGGTCCCAGGGCTATATACTTAAGGTCTTCAGAGAGAATTAGGGATGGAAGGGGGTCTTCAGGTGGGCAATACTTGTCCAGGACTCAGCCCCTATTGTAGTGGGGCCTGGATATGGTCTGAAGTGGGCCTCAAGGGTGAATTCCAGGGATGGGGTGTCTTGAGGCTGGGGCAGCCCCTGGGGACACATCAGAACTCAGAAGGATGTCTTGCCAGTGATCTGGTGATGCATAAGATACATTCCAAGGAAGTTGTTGGGGTTGAAGCTTAGGAATGTGTAGACTGGTGATCTGGTGATGCACAGGTCATGGATGGGGTCTGGGTAGAGGGCAGAGACATTTGAGGGTTGGGCTGAGGGTTTTAGGTGATTGTTAGAATTTGAGAGTTGGGCTGGGGGTTTTGAGTGATTGTTAGAGGTGGCAAGGTCATTGGAGGGGAATTAGTGGGGTCCTGACAGCCTTACATTATCCATAAGCATTTCATTGTCAAACTGGGCCTCAGAAATGAATCTGATCAACCTGTTAGGAGAAGTATTAGAAGTTGGCCTTTTTTGCCTCATTAATTTGACTTTTTACTGCCTCATTAGTACATTTTTCTTTTATAGACACCCACTTATTTTTATGCCACTTACCTGCTCATTTTTTCCTTTTTGTTTATTAGTCTTTTAACTCCAAGCATATAGTCTGGTAGTCACAAAACCTCTTCCTTCAGCTATTATACATTTTATGTCTGACTTTGAGGATCTAAATCTTATATTTTTCTATATATACTACTTGTAGTGGATCCCTTTATCAATATTGACTATGTTCTAGTAGCAAGAATAGGCTAGACTGATAAGTATGCCAAGTCTTATTCTTTGTTCCAGCTCAATAACTGCTGACTGTGCATACCTAGCTATGATGATGCAATATTGGACCTATATAAAATAGTCCTTTCTATTCAGTCTAAGCTTGAGGATGTTTTGGAGGCACTTAGCAAAGATCCAAGTCAGTTGCAATAATTTATTAAACATGTAAGTCAATATATGCACATTTATTTGCCTATATCTAGTTGATACCTTTTTTCTAGCTCTGTAAAGACTGATTATATGTTATTCTACAAACCTGTGATAGGCCAATATATGAAGGAAAATTCCAAGGATACAATAGAACTCCTAGACACAGAATCTGCTCAAGGATTCCAAAACCAATATACTGCTTGTCTATTATGTCCAATAAAAAGGTTGGCAGAATTTAATACTGGCCTCAAGTGAGTTGGCTTTAATGAAATTGTCTAAATTTTTTACATTCTCATACTCACTTTGCTGCCATCTATTAGAGCATTTATGATCAATATGAGTGAAGCAAAGCAAGACTGTGATTCAGATAGAAGATTGGTCAGCCTTTCTTGTTGAGAATAATTAAGCTCATATGATAGTGGAATTGGCTGATCAGACATTCAACTTTATTATGTTAAATGATAGACAGATCCTATTATAGTTATGTGCTTCTCAGCACTTATAACACTACATGCTCTGCTTTTTTTGCTGGGTTCTCTGTCTGAATTCTCAACACAAGCATTAAGCATCTTACAAATGCCTTGAGTGTCTCACCCCTGCTCCATAAAGGCTAAATTATGTACCCTGCCCTATGAAGGTCAAATTTTAAACCTGCCCCCCAGAGGTCAAAATTTATTTTGTATTGCAAGTACCAAATCTTGAAGAGACTCTTGAGATCCAACCTACTACTGCTTTTATATTTGCCACTCTCTATTTCCATTTTCTTTCTTGGTCACCATCATGCCAAATTTAGCACCTATAGATGGTTCTATTTGCTTCTCTCATCCCTCTCACATAAACTATGTCAAGTGGGCAATATGCATGGAGGCTGTGCTGCTTTGTCAGGGGTATTGGGATCCATTTGAGGAGAAGGTATTGCTAGAAGATCAGGAAGGTCCAGAGGTGAAAAGGATCAAGAAGAGAATGGCTGAGGCTAGGGCAACATTGATTCTTGATGTGGAAGATGCTTAACTTGCCTATATGACTGACTCAAACCCCTATACTACCTGGAAGAACCTTACTAAGGTTTATCATGCTTGTGGTTTTGTTAGTCACCTTGCACTCTGTCATGCCTTCATCACTGCTTCTATAAAGGAAGGTCAAACCATAGAGGCCTTGATTAGAGAAGTCTACTCTCTTGCTAACCACCTTACTGCTATTGACATTTCCACTTCTAATGAAAACATTATCATTGTCCTTACTGCTGGTTCCTCCCTTCTTATGAGACCATCATCATCTCTTTCAACCATCAAACCTGAGGAGCTCCCTCTCAACTTGTTCATCACTTGCTTACTCAATGAGGAGAGTTGTCAGAATCTCACCTGCACCACCACCACTGCTACTATGTCAGAGTCAGAAGGAGAAAAGCCTGGTTTGGATGCTATGGCTGCAACAAAGAAGACTGGTTCCACTATGACTTGTTTCTATTGTGGAGGCATTGGCCATTTCACTGCTTCATGTGAGACTAGGTTGAAGCACTTCAAATTGATTGATGAGAAGTTTGCTGGTTTTGCTGTCTTCTCTGAGGATGAGGAGGAGAACTATGCCTTTTAGATTGAGGGGAAGACTGTCACAAATGTTTCACTTGAGGGGAAGTGTTGAGGATAATTGAGATCACGTGATAGCGGAATTGACCAATCGGACATCAAACTTTATTACATTAAATGATAGACAGATCCTGTCATAGTTATGTGCTTCTCAGTGCTTGTAACACCATGTGCTCTGCTTCTTTTGCCAGGTTCTCTGTCTGAATTCCCGACATTTCTCTATGATACTAGTGTTATTAATCCCAATGATCTGCCAAAAGCTTTCATGTAAGGCAGACTCCTTGTTTGTGTTGGTCATTGATATGTTCTGATTTGATCCTCAAGTTACTTCCTTCAAGGTCTACTAGCATATCTACATAGGACCATCATCTTCAATGTCTGGATCTCAAAACGCAATGAACCCAGCAAAGGCACACATTCATGGCTTACCCAAGGTGACTGGTCAAACAATTGCATATGCAGCTGTTCAGGTATGTACCCCGTGAGTCCGACTTCATGAAAAATCACTCATCCTACCTTTCCTAGGCTCAATTCAGCCTTTCCTAATACTTTTTCAATGATATTGCTATGGTTTTTGAGGCCAAGCCAAATAGCCCCTGGATAATCAGAACACTTGCATGGTGAAATACATATGTTGCCCAGCAAAGCCTGAGAGAACTGATCTTTCTGTCAGATTTTGCAGACAGGTACTGGACTTGAAACTAACAAGCAAGAAGAGCCACCAAAGGAGGGTGATGGGAGAGCAGTGACAATGAGGGCACATTGGAAATACTATCTTTTTTAAAGGCAGAACAGACTGGCAAGGTACATATCAAATTCAATCATATTTGCTATTCACACTGCCATCTCAGGTCACTTTATTGCCAGAGTGTCCCATCCAATTTCAGCAGGGTAGACTGGAGAATGAATCTGGTGATGAGTATGAGGACAGATCTGTAGTTCAATGAGGTGATAAAACCAATGTAAAATCACATTCTGAATCTGAATCTCCCCGGGCACACACTAATGATTCTTTTTGCCACTCACCCCTCAAAGTAATCCAACCTTGATCACTCTCCTCTCAGTTGTTCATTTGCTTGACTGTCCCAAAACAAGTGTTCCCTGGTCCAAGCACTGCCACTGCCAGCCACAGTCCTCTCCCTCTCCTTGCAACTAATATGATCCTACTCTATTGGACTCAGACTCCACACCCCCACAACCTTCAGGTTTGCATGCAGTCGCCTCTAAAGGTCAACATTCTGGAAAACCCGACCACAATCTTGACAACAGCAATGATGACAGTAATGTTGATCCTCTGAAACTGAAGCTCAAGTGGCTCTCTCACCACAATGACTTCGAGGTATCACAAAAGAAGGAAAAGAAGAACTGATATGCTTTGAATGACCTTGCTCTCGTAATGCTTGCTTGGAGTATCTGTTTGCTATTTGACCTGTTATTACTGTACCTTGTATGTGACCATACGACGTGACGATATGTGCTGGGTACTACCTGGCAGGTGGTTCAGCTAGGCTTGGGTACGTCGTGTATTCTCAGTTATGATGTATTCATGGAAGCGCCCATTTTTGTAGATGAAGCATGTCAGACTGACTGAACCTAGAGGTTTACAAGAAAATGACGTATTGATGCGTCAGGGAACAAAAAAAAAACATATGAACTCTGATTCTAGCAATCTCGCCAAATGGTGTATTAATAGGCAAGTACGAACACAACATGATATCGACTGATGATCTTCCATCAAATGCTATTTGTGCTTGATTTGTGCATCCACCAAGTCCTGCGTGGGGCAAAATCCGAAGGTCACATGTTGCGAAGAAACCCGACTGGGGTCAAATTAGTCAAGTAACCAGTGCTTCGTACACTCTGGAGATACCGCAGTGCTCTTGCTCTCGTTCCTCGATGTATATATACGTGCGTTGACTATTTCACAATTCACTTTTGCTGATTCGCAATGGATTTGGATAGTCTATAGATTTATAAATCGGCCGTATTTCGTAATGGGCAATTCCAGAAGCCCACCACTTGAAACGCGTTACAATGTCTCAAAACTTCTCATCTTGGGACTGGTTTTTCATTTTGTCTATATTGGAACTGTATTCGACTGTTATTTCACAAGTCCGGTTGTTCATGGCATGAAAAGTCACAGTGTCGGTCATGCAGTGTCGAAAAGACTCGTACTAATTGTTGGCGCGTATTGCGATCTCTAGGCCATCATGTTTTCTTTATTTACCTTTGCCTATCAGGTGATGGACTAAGAGCTGATCTTCTATTCAACGAGGACGCGTTCCCTACCATTCCACATGCGCCTAAAGTCGTGGCACCGTACCTTAAGTCCATCGCTGAAACTCGTGGTGCTTTTGGCATCTCTCATACACGAGTTCCGACAGAAAGTCGCCCTGGCCACGTTGCAATCATTGGTATACGGCTTCTTTGGTGCGCCCAGGCTATACTTACGATTTGCACCACAGGTGGGATGTACGAGGATGTTTCCGCAGTGACGAAGGTAAGGGGATATACCAATCTGATGCGACTAAGTCCCCTGATGATGTTTAGGGGTGGAAAACTAACCCAGTCAGCTCAGTAATGCTTCTACAAAATGTTTGACGCTAACTACGAAGAAGGTAGATTTTGATTCTGTATTCAACCAATCAAGCCATACGTTCTCATTTGGCTCTCCTGACATCCTACCTATGTTTTCACGTGGTGCAATTCCTGGAAAAGTACATACATGGTGCTACAATGAAGAAGACGAGGATTTTACCAAAGGCAAGTATCCAATATGTGTTCGTGTGTTATCTTATCGATTGACTCCACAGACGCTACATTTTTGGACAGTTGGGTTCTTGACCGGCTCAAAGAGCTTTTTCAGAACGCGACCAGTGACATCACTTTAGATGCACAACTTAGATCAGCCAAAGTCGTATTCTTTCTTCATCTTCTTGGCCTCGACACTACAGGCCACTCGTACCGTCCTCATTCACGAGTGCGTCCCATAATCATTGCAAATGTCGTCTCATCTAACTCTCGTAGGAGTACATGAACAACATTCAAGCCGTGGATAACATTGTACGCCAGACCGAAACTCTTATCCATAAGTTTTACAATGATCAAGACACAAGCTTCATCTTCACTGCTGATCATGGCATGTCAGCCATTGGAAATCACGGTGATGGAGGTTTGTCACGACGTTGCAGCCTTTCCAATTCACTCACCGCTTGTAGACCCTGATAACACACGAACTCCGCTAATCGCTTGGGGCCGAGGTATTCGTGGGCCTCTGCCGGACTCAATTCCCTCCTCGCATGATTCTTATTCCGAATCGTGGGGACTAGGGCATTTGTTCCGCCGTGATGTCGAACAGGCAGACTTAGCTGCTCTTATGGCATCTTTAATCGGAATTGATTGGCCTGCCAACTCGGTTGGTGTTCTGCCTGACGTTGATCCTTCCAGAGCTGGGTATCTTTCTCCAGAGCTGGGTGATAAGTCACTTGCTCAGATGGCCTTCGTCAATGCCAAGGTCAACACCCTAGCTTCACTGTATGAAGAAAGTTCTCATATTTATGAAGGTTATACTAGAGCAATATGTGACCAAACATGGTCAGTTGATGCTCCTTAGGTGGTTCCTTTTGTCTCCTCACATAACAACCGTTCAGAGCTCAAGAGAGCACAAGCGCTCTTCTACAAACCATTTGTGTCTTTGGAAGGATCAAATACAACCAATGACCAAACACTTAGGCTCGCAAATCTCGCGAATATTGAGCATCTCATTCAAGCCAAAGATTGGCGCGGCGCCCGTTTAGCATCGGCCGAGCTCATTCGAACCAGTTTGAATGGCCTTCACTACCTGCAGACTTATGACAGGCTCTTGATTCGTGGCATAGTCATCTTCGCGTATGTTGGCTGGGCTGCGTATACATCTTTGTACATTTTCCGCCCCTTAGACGTCGCCAAGACTCCGGAAGCATCAGGCACGGTCCTTGTGGATATAAGTGCAGCTCTCACATTGATAGGGTTTTGGACCTTATTTGTGCTGCAGCATGTACCTTTCACGTACTATGTATATGTCCCTTTCCCATGTTACTTCTGGCACCAATTTTTGCGGCAAGCGATGGTGTGGTTGCGCGTGCCTCCACATGTTAGTTGCTGGAAGTTGCTGTTTGGTGCTTGCATGACTTTCATTGTTGTGCAGGCAATGGTGGTAAGTCACTGATATCCTCTTCCGAGCTGAGTTTATTGTAGGTATAGGTTGGCTATACTCATCGCTACATGTGGAGTGTCGGTTTCGTTATAACCGGCGTCCTGTGGCCCGTTACATGGCCGAATCAGATTCTGAAGCAAAATTTTCTTTTAGCTGTAGTATGGGGATTTGTTTCTCTACTCGCTGCTATCTTTCCAGTTCTCCCCGTGGAGAAGCAAGAGAGTCTGTTAACAATGTAAGCTGCGTGGTCAGCCGAGCAGATGTAGCTCACTTTCACTGTAGTCTTGCAGGAGGATGCTTGATCCTCGCCTGCGGTGGCTTCTCAGCACTATGGGTTCTAAATGAAGTCGAACGTCTTAATGGGAAGAAGAGTCGTCAGACATTGACTGTCTTGTTCATTATCCAAGTATGTATTGCTCGCTTGTATCAGGTGCATCTCCAACTCGTCTGCAGGGAACTTTGGTTGTCGCTATAATGATCATCACTGCGGGCTCCGTAAGGAGCCTTCAAGCCAAGCAAGGATTGCCATTGCTCAATCAGGTGTTAGGATGGACTATTCTAGGTATCTTCCACTTGGACCACCAATTGATGACACTTATGAATCACCTTGAAAGTCGTATCCTCAGTGCTTGCGTTTGCCTCAGGAGGTTCATATCATACTGCCTTTTCTAAGTTGCTTGCATATTTCCTCGGCTTTGGGCCGTGTTTCGTCATCCTTTCCATCAGTGTAGAAGGCCTATTCTACGTCACCTACTCTTTCCTCCTCGCGACTTGGGTAGTTTCAGAGTCGATCGTCCGAAATGGAAGATTACCCGCGACGGCTACTAGGACTGATTATCAACGAACAAAAATCTATCTGTTTCAAACTGATGATTTAAGAATAGCATTATTCTTCCTTTTCTTTGTCCAGGTCGGCTTCTTTGGCATAGGAAAGTGAGTTGCTCAGCATCCTACGACTTGACCAAATGTTGATCTGCATCGATCAACAGTGTGGCTTCTATATCGTAGGGAGATTTGATTGAGAGGGTGCGGCTGATCACTGATCTACAAGCAATCAACAGTTCCTTCTATCTGGAGCCTGTATACCGGTTGATACCCATATTCAGCCCTTTCTTCATGGCAACTCTACTTGTTAGCCGAACTTACAGTTATTCAGAGTATTGTTGCTCATTCGCATCGTTTTAGGTTTTCAAAATCGTTGCTCCATACGTCATGCTTGCTGTGGCTTCCGCACTACTAAATGACTTCCTGCACTTTCCACCCTTCTCCCTCCTGCTTGTTTCTCTTGCGGTCACTGACGGTAAATCCACAAATTATCTATTTTTCAAATCTATCCTTATGTTCATGCTAGGAATGACAATCACTTTTTTCTTCAACGTCCGTGACACAGGTGCGTAGAGCAATATTTTTAGCTGCGGTCTTCTTATATGACACTTCCTAGGCTCTTGGTTAGAAATTGGACAGTCAATAACGTTCTTTTGTATCACATCTTTGTTGTTGTTGTGGTCCACCGGGATTTGCGCAATTGGCGAGTACCTCCTTGCTGATGTGATAGATAGGCCGCATGTAAAGAAGGATTGATCAATGTCAAAGTTAATAATCTTGAGCTGTAGACTCAAAAGGACTCTTTGATCTGCAACTGTGGAAGATGGGACTTTAAAACATTCAAGTTCGGGCAGACCGTGTCTGTCAGTACTTGCGACAAAAATCACTTGTCTGGTATCTTAATGGATCTGTATTCAATAAGATGAATGTGAGGCAGGTGATCAAAAAATTGACGTGATAGTGAGCCATGAATATCGCGCCGTCCCTGTCATACACATTCACCGAGGATGAGCGTGGGCCATATATTTGACCTTTGCGGATAACAATACGTCGAATAGGTGAGAAATGGTGCTCACTCAGCGAACCTGTATCTGACAAAAATTGTCAAGTTCAAGCTTGTGATCTCAACCACGATGCGCAGGCCTCAGTGGACTCCGTAGATGGAGTAGGCAACGCATCCACATTATTGAAGCATTTGGAACCATCCTTTTTGAATCTGGCGTTCTGCCTTAATGTTTGGTAGAGTAGAACACGATGGAGAACTGTTACTGGACCACCACAGACATAGATAGTAGAACACGATGGAGAACTGTTACTGAAGGATTCCCAGTCATACACCAAAGACAAATACGATGCGCATAGCTGTTATTGGAGAATTTTCCATCATGCACCAAACACGACATCGAAAGCGCCTTCAAAATCAGCAATAATATCACCAATAGCTTCAATCCCCGTTGAAATCTGAAAAAGGAATTAAAAGGGTTCAATAACGAATATTAGTTTGTGCAGGCATACACGTATCAAGTCAGGAGTGACACCTGATTTCAACTGTTCCTCAGACGTTAACTGGCTATGGGTAGTACTGGCAGGATGGATCACAAGAGTTTTTGCATCACCTGGACACGAGGAAAATGGTGAGCAAGGGTTGACAAGGAATAGAAGATCACCATCACTCACCGACATTTGGGAGATTACTGATCAGCTTCAGATTATCAACAAACTCGCTGGCGGTTTGTATGTCACCCTTGATTCCAAAGCTGAGCATTCCGCCAAAATGACCGGGCCGCATCTGCTTCTTTGCCATCTCATGCGATGGATGAGACTCGAGGCCAGGGTACGACACCCACGCTACATGAGGATGCTTCTCCAGCCACCTATATAAAAAATTCGGGTAGGAAAACGACCGGGGACTCAGAAAAAATAGGAGCTTACTTGGCCAGAGCAAAGCCGTTAGTACTATGCCTTTCCCCGCGTAGGCTGAGAGTTTCCAGTCCTTGGAGCAGCATAAATGCACCAAAGGGGTTGAGGGAGGGTCCGATATCACGGAGCAGTTGCGCGCGAACTTTGATGGCATACGCGATAGGCCCGAATTTGTCAGAGAGGATCATATCATGGTAACCCTCGAGGTGTTCTGTGAAGGTAGGGAACTTTCCTGATGCCCGCCAATCAAACTTTCCTGCATTCACGATATTATGTTCAGTCATCCATAGTGCGGGTAACACCAAAACTTCCGACCTGAATCAATGATGACTCCGCCGATTGTCGTTCCATGTCCACCAATCCACTTTGTGGCGCTGTGCACTGATACATTTCTATAGGTGCTGCCGGAGACTGAGGGCACTAAAGAAATACCTATGATATCGGCCCCGAGATCAAACGGTCGGACAAGGAAACCTAGACCAATGATATGATGAAACAAATGAATCCAAAAGATACCCCAACACATACCACCCATTCCGAATGTATTATCAACGATCAAAGGTATTTTATGATCATGGGCAACCTTGGATGACTTGTATGAGCCATATGCGCTCTGTTATATAGACACGTTACTACCTTGGCAAGAGCTGGGATGTCAAATAAGACATAATCAGGGTTAGCAACCGCCTCAACGAAGATGGCCTTCGTTTTATCGTCAATAGCAGCGGCAAAAGCTTCGGGATTAAGCCCTTCGACGAAATGACAACCAATGCCAAAGTTTTTGAAAGTAACTCAACCAATCTTTTAGTTCTTCGTGAGCTCAGAAGAAAAGACGAATTAAAGACACCTTTCAGTTGATTGTAGGTCTAAGTCAGAGCAGTGAAGACACGAAGACGTAGCTTGTAGGATAAATGAGACGTACTCCTCCGTATAAGTGAGTCCTGCAAAAGGCTTGAAGACTGCAATTTCGTTTAAGTAAGCAGTAAACTTACGAGGAAACGATATTGTCTCCGGCGTGTGCAATTGCTCCGATGGCCAAGAACTGAGCAGCTTGGCCAGAAGAGGTTGCGACAGCTGCAACACCACCTTCCAACTGAGCGATGCGTTTTTCAAACACAGCCTAGGTATTTATTGGTATATGAGCATGACTTGAAAGGCTGTTTTACTTACGACAGTGGGGTTTGCGAGTCTCGAATAACAGTAAGCTGGATCACTAGGCACGTAGCAAACTTGTTAGGACCATAATATATTCGCTATTTTGGGTAATTAGTCGTACTTCAAGGCAAAGATCTCGGCCGCATGCTACATAGCCCGCGTTCAGGAACGGTACATACGATGGAAACTGATGACGTACAGCTGAATTATTGAATACGAAGCTGGTGGATGCGTATACGGGTACCGCTCGAGCATTGGTGGCAGAATCTGGCTGTTGACCACCGTGCAATTGGATTGTCTCAAATTCTGGAGTCCTGAAGTCCGAACAGTTAAGGTTACAACTCATAGTAGATGCAAGTTATCCAACATACTTGTAGAACTTCTCGGTCATGACGAAAGTGGATGTGTGTCGGGCTGCAAGGGATGCGAAGAGGTAGTGGTAGCACGAGCGTTATCTCTTCCCAGGGGGAAGTTGCTTTCACATGAGATCAATCCATCATCGATCAAGTTTTGACGTCACCAAGTTTGAAATCATTCAGCCTCGATTCAGTCACTCATAAATTTCATTGAAGCTGCACGTTGAACATCAATGGTGCGCTCCCTCCTCTATCAAGCTCTGCAACTTCAAACTTTCCGTTCATACCTACAATAGAAATGAGAATCCGCTTTAGAACTATGTGTGGATGCGATTATGACAAATGAACGAGCTATTTCGACGAACCTGAGAATGCAACTACATAGTATGAAAGTCACGTGTATCTTCTAGACCCTTGTCTTTTCAGTGTTCAGGCATGGGGATGACTTTGCTCTGCAGCCTTTTCAGGTCACAATGGACCCTTTAAATCATTGAGTTATCGACGTTTTCCAGCTGGATGTCAAACGCCTTGAACAGCCAATTACGAGCTATGTGTATAAACATGACTATTCTCTCAAGGTATTGGAGCAAGATCATGATAGGACTTTGGAGGTAGCGCCTGCATCTCAAACTAAGTCCAGACTCATTCGTTTTCACCAAGTTTACAATGCCAGCTTGAATGCATTAGTAACTAGAGAAGAAGTTGCTGCTGGTTCTGCTGAAGTAGAATATTGGACTGAGCCACGAAGCTGGCTCTAACCGGTATTGATACAGGTTCAGAAGAATCTACCGACATGAAGATGAAATCCTGAGTCTGACGTTTCATCCGGTATCATATCTATGTGGTGAAGTATTACAAGCCGACACATGCCAGCCTCCTACCTTCGAGGTTGAAAGCGATGACTCTCAGTTGAAAAAAAAAATAAAAATTAAAAAAATTAAAAACAGAGTTCTCGGTGTATTTTTGGATCATGGCCTGTTTTGAGCTACTCGGAAATCGTTCTACTTCGCGCTTTCACCCTCGAAGTACGCCTAGTGTACAGGGAGGTAAGTAAGAGTGTTGCCGAGTATTCGCGATCGGGTTATTAATCGTGTCCAAATTTTGTAATTCCGGTGTCTTTTTGGGTCGCCTTACGCCTCTCCGAACTTGTTCGACTGTGAATTACAACTGGAATTTACTAGACTGACTTGACGTTACTTTGCATTCGTCGACCGTTGGGATGGCGTTGGAATTTACTTTAGTGGAGAGAGATGAGGCAGGTCGCCATAGGAGAACGCTCGTGGCCAAAAATCAAGTGTGTTGTCTGAACTGATTCGTAGCACTCGACTTATTTTGCCAAGATTAGAGTTCAGGCTAACTCGAGCAACGATACTGGCCATCAGCCCTTCGTGGATTTTCTTGCGAAGGTCTTTCTCCCTTCAGGCTATCCCGGTAGTGTAACACCTGGTAAAAAGTACTTTATCTCATGACTTTTTCCCATTTATACTCAGAGTTTCGCGTTCAGATTACCTCCGGTATGTACAGAACGGCACTTATTGCTGCAAGGTGTGAACCAAGCATAGTTACCAGATCCTCAACGCATTGCAGGCGTTCTGTAATTCACTGGCATCCCTCCTTTCCTCTCGAGCTGTTCTCGAGGGTGAGTCCGCCAGATGATGACCATACCTAGACTCAAACGCGTCCAGGTTTTGGCGTGGGAGATCCATCTGCTACTGCGACGCATGCGTTACTTCTTACTGTTGTGCAAGATGTCTTTGGTCGATTCACCAGTCAGTTGCCGTTTTCAAACAGGAAAACTACCTGATGATATTTGTCGAAGCGATTTTTGGTGCCTACGCTCTTGGATCATCACTTGTTCCAGAAGCCAAAAGCTATCGCTTTCTTGCCGATGTCCTCAATGATACCGCGGTTGTCTTGGATACCTTCTCTCCTGTGTTTGATTCTCCATCCTTCCCCCTACGTATTCAAGGGCTCAGAATCGGTGCGCTATGTATGAGCGCCTCTTGCAGAGCTTTATGCGGGATTGTTGGAGGGGGCTCCAAAGCAGCTATCACTTTACATTTTGCGACCCCACTCACTGGAGTTGGTGATGTCGGCGATCTGAATGCCAAAGACTCGAGTAAAGAAACCGTCCTTGCTCTACTCGGCATGCTGGTAGATTATATCGTCCCATGGAGATGGCAATTTTACTTATTGACTTATACAGCTTGGAACCCTCCTGGTACCGCACATAAGCGGGCCTTGGCTCACCTATAGTGCCTTGTTCTTGCTTGTGATTCTTCACCTTTTTATCAATTACGCTGCAGTCTGTGGACTTGAGCTGCGTACTCTAAATAGGCAACGTACTGGTATAGCCTGGAATTTGTACCGATCGTCAACTGGAAGCAAGGCACCATCTCCTACAGAGGTGTCAAGAGTAGACAATGTCTTAAGCAGACCTGATGTTTTTCACGACGACAATGGTTGCATCATAGGCCGTTGTACCATCGGTTCATATTTTTCCGATATCTTCCATCAACATTTTCCTTCTCGCCTTCTAGACATCTTTGCACAAGAGCGGTACTTGTTGTGGTATGATCATCGGTGTTTGTGCCTTCGCCCGGGCCACGAGGACCAGGGTGTCCGAGGTGGTTCCTTACATCTCCATATCGAGCTCAAGGAAGGGTATAGTGGAGCTGATCTACTCAAGGCATGGTGTCATGCCGCCGACCTTTGTCGAATTCTAGCCTCGAGTGCAAGGAAAACAGAAAAAACGGAAGATAAACTCTATAATGCTCTCGATCTCATTGGTACAACGCTCGAATCGTCTTCCCGGGATTTTCCAAATTTTTTGAAACTCCTGCGCGGCGCCGGATGGAATGTAGACGACATTGCTATCATGGCCGGCTCACCCAAAGCGATTCTTACAGGTGTAGAGCCGAGAGCCGAGAATCGAGAGAACAAGAAGCTCCGTTGATTCTTATCATTCCATCGCTCCTTTATATGTACCGCTATCAGGACCCTTACGCAGCCGAAGATGGCTTGATGTACATGCTTGACATCGGAGACTACACTTCATGCCCAATTGCTTCCTTTGAACATACCATCGCTAGTCAGCCCGCGAGCCTCCAGACATTCCCGCACTGTGCGAATACGGGGCAGCTTTCGATGAGCGTCGCCTTTGGTAACCCCTGTAGTGGTGTTTTTCGGTATTTTTGGATGTCAGTATTACATCTTTGTCCCTGAAATTGGCCATCGGGTATACTTCCTCTACAATTTGTCATGCCGAATGTGCTACAGAATATGAGTAAGCATAATGTTAGCTGTAGGGAAGAGCTCCCCTTTTATATAGTGCTCCATGTTCAGGGTCTATCAATGACACATCAGGATTTCATTCTTTAACAAGACAGCAAGTGCTGGCTATGGCTGACTAAGATTCTGGTAGAATGTTGAAATTAGTGTCTATGGCTATTGGCCATATAATTGCTTCCTACTTTCAGTAAGTCTCAAAACTAGTGAGTACTTGAAGTTGGACATTTGTCTCCACTGAATATTGCTGAAGAGTCTTTGTTTTAAGATCTAGAATAAATTGAGGCCTTTCTTTGAAACCTTCTTGTTTTCAATATTGTTGGAACAATTGTGTTTATTAGGTATTATAGATCCATGCTTTTAGCATGGCTGCTTAGTTAGGTCTTTAACATCCAACTCAATGTTTAATCTCAGTCTTAACTTTGTTGCACTCAGTTAGAGCCTTGATTTTAAAACTCAATGCTTAGTTCCTGCAAAGGTGACTTTTGAAGGCTGTGGCTTAGTCATATAGCTAGTCAAGGGAGATTTAAAGTATATTCAGTGTTTATGTATAAATCAAAACTAGTCAATTGATTTTGTCTACAAAGTATGAAGTAAGGCACTGCCTTACATAATTACAGGAATAGTATTTATATGTAGCATCATGTGACACTACCAGAATATAGTAATATAATATCATAATTAATTAATATAACTCAGTCTAAATGTTAAGAGTGATAAGGTAATGGACACTTCATTACAATTTGAGAAAGACAATAGAGATAGAAGATGAAAAATAGTTATATGTCTCTTCCTAGACATATCCAAAATTGAAGGTAATGGATCATATAACTTATCTGTAACATATAAAAACAGAATCAAGAAACACCAAAGTCTCATACTATAGCTAGGTCAGGTGCTATATAAAATTAGATAGTTGAAAATGTTAGTAATGAAGCTTAGTGACAAGTGGATTTTATTAATATCATTCATCATTGTTTAAAAAGTGGTTAGGCTGTTAGTAAGGCTAAAGAACATTACTAAAGGCTCAAAAAGTCTATTAGGAGCATGGTGGCTTAGCTGGCACCATCATGTCCCATAGTGGATCACATGATCTGCAAGTGCAAGACTAGGGGTTCAACTTTGGTTGAGTGTACTTGTGTGGAAAAATACTTTTAGGCACTATGTGGGTTATTCAATGCTGCTAGGCAGCCACTACTTGCACATGTTGACTAGGGAGACTTTATTAAGCAGGCTGTAATGAGTGACTAATCATCACATGATTTAAGAAGGCAATGTCACCACTATGCTCATATCCAATCAGAAATGAAAGGATTCTCTGGTGCAGAGATACTGGAAGAGAGATCTGGACCAAGTGCTAGGAAAGGGACCTTGATTACTAATCAGGCTGTGGTATGGATAGGCAGAAAGATAGGATCAAAGTTGGGGTTTGATTGCCAAAGTACAGAGTGATCTGGGCATTGGAATTGGCATCAGTATTGAGCTAAGGGCATTATTTGTCTGTGCTGACCTAACTTGTCACCCTTGATTGGGAAATTCTGACTCTGAAGATACTGTCTGAGCATGGGGAATGGCTTGGGTCATGAGAATTGTTGCTGGGTGTATAGAAATGGAAGCTTAGAGCTGAGTGATTTGCTTCACATAGGACATACCAACATGCACACTGGTAAGCATTGCCAAGAATAAAAGTAGGCAGGGAAGAAACAATAATACCAGATAGGAAAAAGGAATTTGATGTATGGGAAGTAGTATGAACTCTAATGGAATCAAATTGTAGTAAAAATGGCTACAAGGCATAACTGGCATGCTTGAAAAAGTATTGGGCCAGAGTACCTACTGAGATTTACCAACTCTAGTAGTATCTCAGCTTTTCTCTCAAAGGCTTTTGCAGAATCTGCCAAACTCACTGATGACAATTAAATAGAATGATTAAAAAACATAGAGATGCTTTTCATGGGTGTTGGAGCTGATTGGGTTACAACTAGAAAAGTGATAGTAGGGAAGAAAAGAATAGACAAAGCTTTAGTTTATTAAATCTGCTGTCACTGCTTGGACCACCCTTAAGATTGCATATACTAAGTCAACAATGGGCTGCTGCATTCATGCCCATGACAATATTAATGCCATCACACATGATTCTTCTTATTCCATTAAGATTTACATTCAAGCTATCACTGGTACTTTTGAAGCCTTTAAAAACCTTACCAAAACAATTTCTGAGACAGCTGTTAGCAATCATCTTCTTTATCATTCTAATGAGTCCTATTAAACTATTTACATCAATATTCTTGCTCAGGAAACTGAATCAGATCTCACCAAGATCAAATCTATACTTCTTGGATCTGCTAATAGTGAGTACATTACTATCAAGTTCAATGCTGGGCTCTCTACATGTTTAAAGAAGGGAAAGAAGAAGGGAAGGACTCAGAAGGAGTCAGAAGTATACCTGATATGACAAGTCAAATAATGACAGTTGCCATCACTTGGCTATAATGGACACATTTCTTATTTTTATACTCATGATATGCTATCCACCATTAAAGATCTTATTTTTCAGAATGTCAAATATCATACTTGTGCAAAGGCTTGGCCTGCTTACACAGATCTTTATGCTAATATGGATGAACAGGGGTCCAATAAAGAGTACAGAGTTCAAGTTGTTCATGGCAACACTAGTCATATATTATGTATACTTCAAGGAAGCAGTAGGAGTTTTTGATTTGAATAGGAGTACTTTGTTTTACTTTCTGTCATTGTATCTTGCTGTCTATTTATATAGGTGGGAGTATTAAATGATTTATGCTACATAGATACTCACACTACTAATATATATAAATATACTTACATATTAATAAGACCAATCTGTTGCTGAGTATAGTTACTGACATCTCTGCCTATCTTATCTGAATGGCACTTGATCTGGGATACAGTATGGAACTGGTACATCATTGATTATTTCATTTATTTTTATTTTACAGGTTATAAGTAAGCCACATAATTTATTATGTGTAGTCTAGTCCCTGAGTCTGGAACAAAGTAGCCTTTTTGTCAGGACCCCACCAATTCCCCTCTGACAACCCCACTACCTCTAACAACCACCCAAAACCCTCAGCTCAACCCTTGAATAACCCCACCCTCTACCTGGACCCTGCCTACAACCTGCATATCACTGGATCATCAACCTATACATTCTCAAGCCCCAACCCCAACAACTTCCTCAGAATGCATCTTATGTATCACCAGATCACTGGCAAGACATCCTCCCAAGTCCCAATGTATTCTCAGGGGCCACCCCAGCCTTGAGATGCCCTGCCCCTAAGATTCACCCTTGAGGCCTGCTTTGAACCATATCCAAGCCCTACTACAATAGGGGCTAAGTCCTGGGCAGGCACTGCCCACCCAAAGACCCCCTTCCATCCCTAATTCTATAGCCCTGGGACTTTGTAGTTAGTCAGTAGTCTTGATATTGCATACTTTTGTCTACTTCTTGCTTCTCTACTCTCTCTATCTCTATTCCTGCTCAATCTATTCTTCTTCCTATCTCTCTCAACCTTCCAGCATAGTTGTCTCAGTCTGTAGAACACTCCCACAGACTGCAACTACCTCTGCCCTTATCACATCAACTCTAGGACATTGCCTAGCATCCAGATCAAGCCTGGAATATCCATATGTTCCCCTTCCAGTTATTGACTAACCAACTAGCAGATTCTTGCTCTTGGAGGTGAGCTCCCAATACTTCAGACCTGTCATAATATCAAGACTTCCTCCACTCATTGAACACTTAATGGCCTACTATGCCAGCCCTCTCTACTAGTCCACTACTGCATATGCTATGGACTCCTATAGCAACCCAATTGCACCAACTCTATAACATGCAACCTCTGGTTACCCCCCAAAACAACCAGACCCCTACCCACAACCATTTCCTTTCCAATCCTTGTATTGGTACTGGCCAATAGCCACACACAGATTTAGGTCAGGACCTTTGGTAAGTCAGGGCCTGGCTCCCAACTGGTGTTCTCTGGTGCCTCCCCTCACACAGGACCCCTATGCAGGACTGCATCCAGGAGGCCCACCAGGAGCTCTAAATACAGAGTAGAATGCTCTGGTACCTGCCAGCACTGGTCTATTTGCTGCTGGAGCAGGGTACACACTAGGAGCCAAGGGCTACTTGCTTCTGGCCTTGACTGTATGCTCTACACCTTCCTAAAGGAGACCTATGGCAGCTCTGGCTGTCCTTATGCCTCCTACACCTATAGAACTCAGAAATATACCCTAGATGGAAGGGGACTCCTTGCTTTAGCAGGGAGAGCACATGACAGACTACTTTAGACAACATAGTGCAATCCTACAAAAACTTTGACTCCTACAAATGAACTTCTCCCAATGGACCCAAAGTCTCTTTGAGAAACTGGGGCAACCCACTTTGGAAGCCACTGCTAAGGTCTGGGCAGACTGCCTGGTAATGTTTTTTGAGCTCTATGAGCAAAGGAACCTATCAGCATGAGCCCTTGACCTTTTCTGGGGTAACATCTCCTTGTAGAATGAGCTGTACAACCTAGTTGGGGAAATCCACATATTGCCATCACCAGGAAGGTTCAAAGACCCCTCCAACCCTATGTACTCTTTTCACTTACAATAAAAAATGGATCAGGCATCTCTCCAACCCACCAAGGCTCCAAATGCTGGGAACTGACATCAGGACCACCTGGACACAGCCTTCACTCTACTCCAAAACCTCAACCCCTCTAGTGGGCTGTTTGACAAGCCCATGGCCAGGATGGTGGAACTCTTGGCTCAACCCCACTCCAACTTAGCCCCAAGTGTGGGGACCTTCTATACATGGGACTGGAATCCTCCCCCCCCTGGCTGCACCTGCTATAGAGAATGGCAGAGACACTTGGTCTGAACATACCCTCAGCTATGTCAACAAGGAACCCTATACAGGGCTTACAACAGATGCTCTGCCACTACAAAACCCCCAAACTCAGGACTCTCCCTCACATTCCAACCTTTGTAACTCTCCCCCTGCCTGTCCCTACTTCTTTTCCCCTGTTCCCCCCCCCCCCCCCCCCCCCCCCCCCCCCCCCCCCCCCCCCCCCCCCCCCCCCCCCCCCCCCCCCCCCCTCCACCCCCCCCCCCCCCCCCCCCCCCCCCCCCCCCCCCCCCCCCC
>JABCKS010000221.1:15062-28587 GCA_018851325.1 Termitomyces sp. DKA19 | reverse complement strand
TGGCGGTGGGGCGGGGGGCGAGCTGCGGGGGTCGTGGGGGGGGGGGGGATATGGTTTGGGGGGTTATGAGAGCAGAAGTAGTTGTCTGGGGGCACCTGGCAGATTTGTTATAGGGTAGACATTGGGCTTTTGAGTTAGGGTGTTGGGCTTGGCCCTAAGCTGGGGCAATACCAGATGACAAAGTCATACTTAGACAGTATCTCAAACCACCAGGCCTGTTGGTGGCTAAGCTGCTTGGTAGTTGTAAAGTATTAAAAGTTGTTATAATCTAAGTAGATTTGAATGCTATACTGGGCACCTTCCAGATATGCCCTTCACTGCTAGAAGGCTTCCATGATTGCAAGGAGCTCTTTGTTGTAGATGTTGTAGTTGAGTTCTGCAGGGATCATGGAGCAGGCATAAAATGTGATGGAGTAGAACTCAGTTTCTAAGTGTTGGGGTTGGTTTGGGAGAGAATTCTAGCAAAGGCAATAGTCAGCAGCATTGTATTCAAGGATAATGGGGAGGAAGGGGTCATAGTGTTGGAGGATGGGGGCAGAGGTGAAGGCAGTCTTGAGGAGGTCAAAGACATCTTGGCAGTCTAAGTCCCAGTTCTATAAGGTGTCCTTTTAGGTGAAGTGAGTGAGCTTTTTTGTAATTCTAGAGTAATTGTTGATAAACCTCTGATAGAAGTTTGTGAAGCCAAGGAAGGACTGAAGTTCCTTTATGTTCCATAGATAGGGTCAGTTGGTGATGGCATCAACCTTGCCTGGATCCATGCAGATGCCTTTCAGAGCAACAATGATGCCTAGATACTCAACTTTCTGAGTGTGGAAGAAGCACTCTTTAGGTTTGGCATGGAGGTTATGTTGCTGGAGTCACTCCAGGATGCATTGGACATGATCCCAGTATTTTGCAAGGGAGTTGGAATAGATAAAGATGTCATCCAGATATACTACTATAAAAATGTTGTTCATGTTGTAAAAGATGTTGTTCATGAAATACTGGAAGGTAGTAGAGGAGTTGGTCATTCCAAAAGGCATTACCAGGTACTTGAAGAATTTGTATCAAGTCTGGAAAGTGTCTTCCACTTGTGTCTAGGAGCAATGTAGACATTGTTGGACCCAAAGTAGAGGTCAATCTTTGTGTATACTTTGGCACTCCAGAGTTAGTCCATAAGGTCTCCAATGAGTGGGAGGGGGTAACAGTTCTAAGAATCTTTGTGATCTGGTTCAACCTTTGTTAATCAACACAAAGGTAGAACATGCTGTTCTTCTTTTTAGCTGAGAGAACTGAGGCTTTGGCAGGAGAGAAAGAGGGTCAGATAAAACTTTTTCCTAGCATTTTGTCCATGTAGTCCTTGAGGGCCCGGAGCTTGGTTTTTGGTATGTTATAGACCTTTCTGAAGGGTGGGGAGGCTCCTTTGTCTAGGTTAATCCAGTGGTTGTAGGGCCAGTGTGGGGGGAGCTCCTTGGCACTTCTTTCCAAGAATACATTCACAAATTTGTGATGTTCAGGGGGCACTACCTTGCACAGAATTTCTTTCCCAGATTTAGTGGAGTCTGGGGGTTTCTGGGCTTAGAGCTGTTCAATGGGGGTTATGTATAACTAGTAGGCCTGGATCCCATTGCAGAGGATTCTGGTGACTGGGGTAGCCCCTATAATACAAGAACTGTGCCCAGGGTTCTCCTTATTCAAGGTCTGAGTGTTTTTTGGGTTGGTAAAAGTGGTTTGGGGGGGAGAGAGTCCTCCAAACTTGTTGTGGGAAATGTTTGGGGGAAGTGGTTTGGGGGGGAGGGGGTTCTCTAAACTTGTTGTGAAGAATGTTGCCCAATGGTGGGAAGAAGTCTGGAAGCAGGGGTTGGGAAAAACTTTTGGCAGGGGAGGGTGTAGAAAGAGGTGTGGTCATGGAAGAGAGTGTAGAAGGGGGAAATGAGGGAGAAGCATTGGCATTAGTATTGTGGTTTCCTAGGAAATGGGTTATATTGATGTTATGATTCCTTTCCTCCCCTCTAAAGTCCCACAGTAAGGGCTAAAAGAGAGGAGCTGGAGTTTAGGATGAGGAGTTGGTTGTGGTTGGGTTTGTCTTCGATAGTGGGGAAGCATTAGCATCAGAGCAATATTCCAGCAGCTAGTTGAGTGCTTTTGCTGTCAAATGTCATACTGATTGAGCTCCAGTCAATGTTGGAGTTGACCTTGTATAACTAGGGTAACCTGAGGATGATTGGGGTGGTGGAGTGCAGCTAGGTGATTTGGAGGTTGACAGGGAATTCTATGCTGTTAGCAAGGCAGATGCTGTCAACATGGTAATGGAAGATTTTGTTCTGGAGGGTTATTGGATTGCTATTGAAGAGTTGCAGCATGACCAGGGCATCTAATACCTTACCTGGGAGACCCAGCTCCCTATTTACAAAGGTTCTTATGGCCCCACTGTCTAGGAGTGCAGCATAGGTGGTGTTCATAGATTGGAGGGTGACATCAACAATGAAGGAGTATGCTGAGGTCAAATGCAACTTATCAAGGCTCTTAGCATTTATTGAGTCCAAGTTGGAGGGAAGGAAGATAGGGATGGCAGAGGGGTCTATGCAATCCAGGGCCATGGTAAGGGTCCTCCAGTCAATGCAGGAGTTGGAGAATTGTAAGCATGGAAGGCCCAGGACTATAGGGACAGATTTGTGCAGCCCCATAATAAGCATCTGGAGGAGCTTCATACTGTTCTCAAAGTGCAGAGGAACATACATATAGTGGGTGATTTCTCTGGCAGAAGATAGTCCACTGTTAAACAACTGGAGCTGAATGGGGCTGGGCAGTTGAATCTGAGAGAGAGAAGAATGGTGGACCCAGTTATAATCAACAAAGTTGTTCATAGTGCCACTGTTGATCAGGATGCTGATGGTGTCAGAGCAAGGAAAGGGGGTGAAGGAGGTTTAGAACAAGAAGGATTGACAGGATTGGGAGGAAAGATGAGCTGTAAGGGTGTCCAGAGCAGGTACTATACATATGTGTGAAACTATAGCAGAAAAGATGTCAGGGTTGTTGATTCCATAATTCAGTGCTGGACTCAAGGTCTAGAACAAGGTAGCCTTTTGCACAAGACCTTAGTGATCATGAGACTTTTGGAATCATGAGCTTCATTACATGGAGTCTAGCCTTAGGATCTAGAATGACCAGGCTGAGAACCTCCTTAGCAATGATTGCTAGCAACACAACTCTTAGTGACACAGGTACTTTGCTTCCAACAGAAAATATATCATGGACATATGACTTCTTGGACCCTTTATTTTTCTTGATTACAAACATACCTGAATGGCATCTACACTTCAAGTACTGACATATAGGTATGCTTACTTATTTTTCCATTTAAAATACTCATTTGTTTTCCATTTAACATATTTTATATACATTACTGACATTGTGTACTTATGGCTGGTTACCATCTGGACATTGGTATAAAATTTCAGGCATCCTGATAGATACCATTACCTTTAGCAACCATCTTTCCTTTCTTGCTTACATTACTTACTACAGTATAAATACTTTCTGTACATACCTAGTCCAACACAAAAAAGAAAGGTTATAAGCCCACCACTGCCTACTGAAGCTTCTAAGTACTCTGCTTCTTGTACCTCTCTCAGCTTTGGATTTCACTTCTGGTCTTCTTCATCATTATTAATGGCTTAGCAGCAAGCCTGAGTGGACTTGTTTTCAGTTTAGCATAGTACCAAGTACAGGTGCCTTATATATAGTGTTATCAATGTCTTAGCAGTGCTAGCAACTATGACTAGCAACTAGTCTTTGTGTTGGTCCTCCAGTTCCTATCTGCTTATATCGACATTCCTACTCCCATTCCCTTTCATTGCTAGGCCCTCACCAACCTTAGCAACTTTTCTTAGCAACCTTTTGCTTAGCAATTCATTACCTCTTTATCCTCTTCTTACTCCCTTTTTCATACCTTAGTGACATTTGCTTACTTTACCAACTCCCCCATATTCTGTCACTTAGTCCTTGTTCATTCTTGGCAACTCCCTTTCTCTACTTCCTGAGTGATTGTTTTGTCTTCACCCTTTTCCTTCCTTATCACTTGGTGACTTAGCAATCTTTTGTCAGTGACTAGCAACTTAGACTAGCATTACATTAGTGACTTCTTTTACTTGCACCCTTTCCCTTTTCATTACTACCTTTCAGCTCCAGTTCTCTGGGACATTTATCAACTTGCCCTCACATACACCCTTTCTACTGCCAGCTACTCTATTTGGTTGCAAGTGCATTCTATAGGTTTTCTTTTGGTTTCCTACACAGCAGCTAGGCAGCATAGGAGCACATCACTACAGAGCAGGCACAATCCTGCCTAACATCACTGTTCCTCTGTCTTCTTGGGGACAGCTACCCAAAGCTGGTCTAGCTAGTGTGACTGGTTAGCCTGCAATAGTTCATTCTTAGAGTCCTTGTTTGCAGACTTGAGGTCACTGTCACCCCATGCTGGGGCATTATCCTGACTGTTGGGATCCAGGCCAACCACTTAAAGTTAGGTAGGAGGTTGTGCAGCATTTCTGGAGCCTAGTCAATCAGGGTTCTGGGCAAGGAGGATTGGTTGTAGTGGGATTAGGGGGTTGGGGAGGCCTATTGCAGGGTTGTCAGGATCCCTCCAAGGGGCAGTAGGGGTAGTTCTAGCAGTTGGTCCTGTTGAATACAACCCTTACTGGAATCTTTTCCCAGACTGACTCTGACACTAACCCTCCAACAGGAATCCTTTCCCAGACTGACTCTGACACTTAGGGACTCTGCCCCATTGCATTCTATGCCCACTCTATGATTTTTATAGAGCTCACTTATAACACTTATGACAAGGAGCTTCTCACAATTGTGGAAGCCTTCTAACAGTGAAGGGCATACTTCAAAGGTGCCTAGGACAGTATCCAGGTCTATTTGTACCACAATGACCTCTAGTACTTTATGACTACTAAGCAACTCAGCTGTAGGCAGGCCTGATGGTCTAAGCTATTGTCTGCATATAACTTGATCATCTGATATTACCCTGGCTATCTTGGGGCCAAGCCCAATGTTCTGACTTGAAGGTCTAATGTCTACCCACAAGAATCCTTTAAGTCTGAATGAAACACCCTCAACTAGCACATCATCATTTCCCCCAAGCAACTCCAAGCCACCCTCCTACTAGACAATGAAGGCCTTCTCCAATCAATCTGTCAGGCTTTGCTCTCATGACCCTTGTAACTCCACCTTTCCCCCCTCCAACACCTCCTCCAATTCTCCCACTTTCCTCCAACAACCTGCTCCTCCTCTATAATTGTGTAATTTACATTCTAGACCACTAGAAACTCTGTTTCAAAGTGCTCTAACAGCACTACAATCACAAACTCCAAGGTGACATCTAGAAGACTCTCCAACTTGTCATGCAAATGTACTTCTAGCCCAGACTCAAAAAAGACATTACTCAGTATGTCCATGACTGTGAGACATGCTATTGGGCCAAGGTCCTGTGCCACCACCCCTTTGGACTCCTCAAGCCCTCCTGATAAGATACTGGTGATATGATGTTGTCACAACATTGGGAACATACAAAACACCAGAAGTCAAAATAAACCATCTATTAAGGCTGAAAACTGTAAGCCTCCTGGTAAAACAAGTTTCAGCAACATTATCTCCTTGAAATACACCAGAAGAAATACAGAACAGGATAGGACAAGGACTATACTAGGCTATATACTCAATGATAGTCCAATTACTGTAATGGAAGAGAAGCATGGGACTGGCAAAAGTACTGGAGTGGCATCAATTTTGGTAAGATCTGAATCAAAATAAGATCTGATCTAAGAATAACCAGATTGGAATGGTGAATATGAATGGAATGGAAACCTATGAATGGAAGGGAATCTATAAATGGGAGCAATACAAAAGGGGAAGAGATAAATGGGGAAGGAAGAACCTTAGAATGGAAATGAAGAATGAAGGCACAAGAAACTAGCCTGTGGCAACAAAACAAGCATTTAAACCATTCAAAAGTAGGAATTGGAATACCATTTAGGGTAGAGGTGCTGGAATGTCTGAAACCAAAGTTCACATGTAAAAAGTGGTCTGTGCACTGTAGACAGAGGTATAAATAAAATAGCCCAATAGAGTAGCAAATAGACAGGCAATTAATAGGCAAAGGCTTGGTGGTTCCCAGAGAGTGAATCACTTAGGCTGGAGTTTGTTGAGAAACCTCTACATTCAGAAGAAACCCACATCAACATCAAGCCATTATTAAGCAATTAGTGTGGAATCAGAGTAGACCTTCTAAGACTTCAAGAAAGCCCCAGAACTAATAGTATTACTCTAACCAAGTACTATGCTGAGTTTTCAAATGGATTGCAACTCTGCTTCACATTCAGAGAAGGGCTTCATCTATTCCTCATGGACTGCATTGACAGTATGGCCAAAGAACAACTAGATGATGAGCAGATTGAGACCTGGTACAAGATAGCTCAAGAACAATAGCAGCTCATGGAATTGAGGGCCCTTCAACATCACCAGCCTAGTATCTCTCATCCTTGCTTTAATTGGGCATCAAAGGCAGGAGTGCCACCTCAAACTTCAGTGCTTTCAAGCCCCTCCACCTTTTCCAAACCAATGTAATTCAATGCTCCCTTGCCTTCTCACCTCTTGCCAGCTGGCACTCTTATAGAGGTAGATGCCTCTCAACAGCATACTGTGACCCCAATCCTTTGCAAAAGATGCAGGAAGGCAGGACATCTTGCCTGCTACTGTTCACAGAGAATGGAGGTCTGTTACTTGTCTCTGACAGAACAGAAAGAACTGCTGGTCCAACTACTGGCTGCACAACATGCAGCTAAATCCCCTTCTCTAGATACAGTAATTACAGAACCTGTGGTTCCAGAAGGTGGAGAAACAAGGGATTTAAGATCTATGTCTGGAGAGGATTTTTAGAAAGGCAATAGATAAAGTGTACACTTTCCATTGCTTAGTGCTAATTGTTTTGCCATCTTGTCAGTAGCCACCAACACCAACCCCAGTACTGCTGACCTTAAGACTGGAAATATAAGCACTCTCTCCGATGTACAATATTCTTCACTCAATTCTAGTACAAAGAAAACTAAGTCATGTAAAAAGATTCCTGCTTGGAAACATTGCCTCCCTTGCTGCTACATTGTTGCCACTACTTTATCTCAAAATTCTTTGAAATTAGAAGTGGAACTAGAGACAACAGACATGCAGCAGCACTTAAGTGTGACAGCCTGCTAGACAGTGGGGCCACAGACCTTTTCATTGATACAGACCATGTGAAGCAACACCATCTCACCACCCAACCCCTGTTGCATCTAATCCCAGTCTACAACATTGATGGTACCCCCAATGAAGCTGGATCTATCTGCTCTGTTGTCAATCTAGTCCTCCATTATCAGTCAGAGTCCTCCATTATTAGAGTCACTCCAAACAGGCCATTTTTGCAGTGACCAAACTAGGAAGGCAGGACATGAATAATCCTGGGGTTTACCTGGCTCTGGGAGCATAATCCAAAAATTGACTGGGATAAGGGATTGGTGAAGATGAGTTGAAGCCCATGCTGTTGTGCCACCTGTGCAGGGGAAGCCCAAGAGGAATGCAGAGCAGAGGTTTATGAGCATGCAGCTATACATGCCTGTTGTGCTCTTCCTTTCCCCTATGCTGATCTTAACCTATTGGACCCCCCCTCACTAGCATTCCCTCACAGAGAGGCCCTCTATGAGGATGTCAGAGGAGGTGGATGTGGTAGCCAAGAGGAGGATGGTGAAGCAGGGAAGTTGAGCCATGTTCTGGACCCAGAGTTCCCAGACAAGGCTTATTGAAGTGGGGTATTGGATTTATGTAACTACTCTTTGCCTCCCTCCCACTAAGGCAGAGATAAGAGCTAGTCAGACCGCCTCTCAATGACTGGCTAAGGCATTTGCAGGGCAATCCCTCAATACCTTCAGGATTTTGAAAAAGGCTTTGCTAAAGCATCTTTTGATTCCCTTCTGGAGCATAAACAATGGGACCATGCTATTGAGCTAGTTCCAGAAGCAGAACCTTCAAGTTGCAAGGTTTATCTACTTGCACCATGGGAACAGGATGAGCTGGATGCCTTTCTACAGGAAAACCTCAGTCAGCTCTGGACAAATATGACTTTCAAAGTCTCCTATGGCCTCCCTGATCTTCTTTATTAAGAAGAAGGATGGGTCCCTCCATCTAGTTCAAGACTATCAAGTCTTGAATGCAATGACTGTGAAGAACTGCTACTCCCTTCCCCTCATCTCCAAACTTGTAAATAACCTTTGTGGCATACATTATTTTACCAAGCTGGACATATGTTGGAGTTATAACAATGTGCATATTAAAGAGGGAGATGAGTGGAAGGCAGTATTCTGAACAAATCACAGACTTTTTGAACTCTTAGTAATGTTCTTTAGCCTCACAAATAGCCCTGCCTTTCAAACCATGATGAATGACATTTTCTGTAATCTGATTGCAGAAGGTGTTGTCTGTGTATATCTGGACAATATACTCATTTATACTAAGACCTTGGAGGAACATTGTCAGATTACATGTATAGTCCTGAAACATCTGTCAGCACCAACTCTATCTAAAATCCAAGAAGTGCAAGTTTGAGTAGACAAAAGTGAAGTACCTAGACCTGGTTATTTCACATGGTGTGGTCAAGATAGATCCTGTCAAAGTGGCAGGTGTGGCTGAATGGCCAGAATGAAAGAACAAAAAGAAGTACAGGCTTTCTTGGGCTTCCCTAACTTCTACCAGAGGTTCATTCAGGACTTCTCTCACTATGCATGCCCCTTGTTTGACCTTACTAGCAGGAATGTGTCATAGCAGTGGGAGTCTTTACAATAGGCTGCCTTTGATGCCCTTAAGCAAGCCATTACCTCAAAACCTGTTCTGATATTTCCAGATAATAATGCCCCTTTTTGTATCAAAGCCAACAGCTTTAACTTTGCTACAGGAGCAGTCTTGTCCCAACAGTCAAAGAAGGATGGGAAATGGCATCCCATGGCCTTCTACTCCAAAAGTCTTGATGCAGTAGAAGGAATTTATGAGATTCATGATAAAGAAATGTTGGCTATTATTCAGTCATTAGAAGAGTGGTAACATTTCCTGGAGGGTGCACAATATAAGTTTGAAATCTGGACAAATCACAATAACCTGAAATATTTTTGTTTGGCAAAGAAGCTAGATGATGCCAAGCTCAATGGTCCTTGTATCTGGCCAATTTTGACTTTTCATTGCACCACAAAGCAGACCATAGCACAGAAGCCAATGACAACAATAACATTGTACTCCTAAAACCAGAGCTCTTTGCCATCCAGACTTTAGAAGGGATTGTAGCTAAAGAGGAGGAGGCAGCCATTCTCAAAGATATAAGGCAGGGAAATTGGCAGGGTGCACAGGAGGATCCAGTGGTGCAGGCAGCACACACCTTATGAAAACAACAGGCTAGAGAGGTGAAGTCAGTGTATACAGAGAAATGGGGTCTGCAGGATAGGGTGTTGACTTTTGGGGATAAAGCTTCACACAACCACAGCCTACCACCCTCAGTCTGATAGACAGACAGAAAGGATAAATCAGGAGCTGGAGCAGTATCTGCAATTGTTCTGCAATGAGAGGCAAGATGATTGGGATGAGCTGCTACCTGTATAACAATCACATCCACTCCTCCACTTAGATGACCCCTTTTTTTCTGAACATAGGCCAGCATCCATATATGGGTTTTGAGCCCCAAGCAGGCAATGAGGTGCTTGTACAGAGGCTGGAGAGGGTGGAGCAACCTATGCCTATGACATTAGTACTTTTGCAAAACAACCTGGCAGTTGTTATTATTGAAGGGCTTCTCAGCCATAAAGAGGCAGTGCAAAATTGCACTGGAGCATGTTGAGCAAGTGGGTAAACAAAAGGCACCTATATATGATGAAATAGTGGGGGAGCCCAAACAGGCCAGAGCCCCACCAAAATGACTACAGAAGGTTGTATGGGCACCTGTGGCTGTAGCAGCATGCCTGCCCCTCACTACCTCAACCATCATCATCATCATCAGTAGTAGTGGCTCCCTGGCACTCACAGCCAGCATTGACCCAGTGTCTGCATAGGCCAGAGGTCTCAGCATTGGTAGAAAGTCCCCTGGCAGAGTTGTTACTAGAGTTACACAATGAGGTAATGGAAGATGCTCCAGCACCAGAGCATAAGATAAGTCTTAGTGAGGTGCTGTATGTACCTGGTGGTAATTCCCAGTCTAGACCAAGCAGTCAGGGAGTGGTGCCACCAGCACTATCAGCCTCTGAGTTGAAAGGCCAGTCTAGAGGATTGGCAAGTCAAGGGCTTGCTGCATTAATGGATGTCTCAGAAATGCTAGGGCCAATTAAACACTGTCAAGGCCAAAAGCCTCTGATTGACTTGTCTAAGCTGAATGTCATGGACTTCCCCAGCAATATACTGGCACAAGCTGGTTCAGCTCAGCTGCTCTTTCTTTATGTTGTAGCTGTACCAGCACTCCCTCTCCAGCTGGCAGTGGTCATGGTGACTACTGATCTGTGAATGGCAAAGCAGTATAATGGGTTAATGGCAACCCTGTCTTGTGGAATAATATCACATTCCAATGCACTTTTTGCATATCAAGGTGGATGGAACCTTGGCACTATGTGTAATGCATACATGCATGTAATCCATCCAGACCATTTAGCCTGGAGCAGGTAGTACAATACATGCTAATACTTAGATGTCCTGGTCTGAAAAACACCTGGCAGGGAATTGCCTTTGATTTTGCATTCTATATGCATTGGTAAACCCTGTTCAGTTTTGCATTATGCCAAGCCCTCTGTGCCAATAGCACAGTTAAATCAACCATTGTCAGGCAATTGGCCCTGGTAATAGCACACCTGGGAATGTATCAGGAGGCTATGGCCTCCTACAATATCACATTCCCAGAGACACCAATGGTGGCCCAATATGGGCCCAACTGAATATTGTACAAGTGCATGTGCCCAACTATCAGGCACATAATTTTTCAGACAATGAGCCTGAAACAGCAGTATGATATCATTGGACATCTTTTGAGAAGTTGACAATGAGCATACAGAGCACCTCTTCTGCTATGGACCTCCTGCCACCATACCACAATGGAATGGATGGAGGGAGACAATGGAAAACAATCACTATCATCTCATGTTTAAATGGGATGAGGAATCTTGTCAGCTGGCAGAAGCACCCAAGGCTAAGGGCCTCTATTACTTCATTAATATGGACCCTCACAGGGTCCACCTCTGAAAGTGCACTGCAGCTCATAGTATTGCTGCCTTTGTTAGCTACTGTAACTAATATTGCACTAACTGAGTTAAGCCTGCAACTAATATCACAACAGATGATGGAGCAATGACCATGGAAGCAGGCAAGGTGCTGGAGGAATGATTGTGGGCTTTGAGGCCCTAGGTACCTGTAGGCAGCCATGAGTTCCATTGACTCAATGCCAGTTGCTAACACATGATGAACTTTAGTTATTTAGTTCATGTTGTATTGTATGCTTGGCAGTCTGACAGAACCATCACAATGAATAGTATAGTGTGCATGCCACCTTGCTTATTCTCCATATACATGGGGGGGCATTGCATCTTACAGCTCTTATAGACCTACTATAGCTTCTGTTGTATTGTATATTATGGCACTATATGCCAAGTACAATGATTGGCTTAAAAAAAGGTAAAGTTGCAAGTCTCATGTTCCTTTAAAGTATTGAACAAGGTAAATTGTAGCATTCCAATGTGGAGGAATAGTATAAGAATTGAGATACTGCATGAGTTGTTGGACACTAAAGACAATGTCAAGGTGTGTAGATATATAAGAGGCATCCTACTAGTTAGCAATATGGGATATTTACAAGGGCTCATTGCTCCTCCTGAGGCAGGTCTGTGCAATTAGTTTATCTCAGTTTGGAGTTCAGGTCCATGAGTAGAGAGAGTGGTGTTGCATCCTTCTGTTTGAATTGGTTGATGATCTTATCAATAAGTGCCTTCTGCAAGAGCTTTCTATCCCTAATGAAGAATTGAGTAGTAGTTATCCCATTCAACAAACTCCAGTGAGCCCAAACTTGTTCTGAAGGGCATCAGCTATAGACCCCAAAATGCTTCCTAACAGTTCTGATTTTCCCAAACCATTTTATTAATAAGCCAGGTGGCCACATTATTAGTAGTTGGAGGCACAGAAGAATGGCTAGCAGATGACAAAGGCATGAAAGTTGCTTTAGAAGAATTCAGATGGCAATCTCTTACTTTTTTTTGCCCAGAAAATCATCAAATCCCTCCAGACACCCTTAAAGACCAGCAACACCTACTGTATCTTGAGATTCTTGATGCTTGAAGTAGGAGTAATGTTAGAAATGTACAAATTTTGCCTAGTTGCCCCAACAACCTAGGAACTACTCTGCTCAACTTCAAACACCTCTTTACCCTGCTATCCAGCCTCACTTATGCATTAGGCATCACCAGATTACTAGTCCCTAAGTTCCACAAGGTTCTAAGGCTCCAGGACCCCAAGGCCCCAAGGCTCCAAGGCTCCAAGGCTTCAAGGCCCCAACCCCACCTACCCCTCTAGTTGCACTCTATGCATTATTGGATCACTAACTCCCAGTTTTTCAAGCCTTGAAACCCCTTTCAGAGCCTACCTCTATTCTGATCCCACTGGATCCAACTATAAAGCCTGCCCTGAACCATACTCAGAGCCTATCATAATAGAAGCTAAGTCCTGGGGTGAGTGCTACTTGTCTATAAATGCCTTGCTCAACTGACCCTTCCTAAGGGCCCTGAGTATATAGCCCTAGCCTTACCATAGTCAGTCACTAGTCTTAATCTTACTTGTGTTTCTGCCTACATTTCTCTATTCCTCTACTTAATCTATTTGCCTCTATTTTTCTCAATTCAATCTCTGTTCCTCTCATAGTTTGTCTCAGTCTGCAGAGCATTTCCATGGACTTTACCAACCTCTGTCTACATCACATCAACTCTTCTGTTTACATCACATCAGCTCTGGGACATTGCCTAGCACTCAGACCAGCCTTAGAATGACTGTACATTCCACTTTCTATCATCAACTTACTGACTAGTAGGTTCTTGCTTTCAAAGGTGAGTCACCAGGTTCTCCAAACCTGACACCACTAACCATTGTCCTCCACTAGAGAAATCACTCACTACACATATATTCCCCTGCACTTTAAGAATGGTATACAACTTGAGCTCTGGATGTTTATCACCTGGCTGCATGAATTTACCCCTGTAGTCCTAGGCCTTCATTGGTTATGCTCCACCCAACTCCTGCATAGACTGGTGGACCCTTACTATAACCCATGACCCTGAACTGCACAGACCTCTCTGCCATTCCTTTCTCCCTCCCCTCCAACTTGGACCTGACAAATGCCAGGAGCCTCAGCAGACTACACTCAACTTTGGCACAATCCTTCATCATTGATATCACCCTCCAATCCATGAGTACCACCCATACCATGCTACTGGACAGTGGG
>JABCKS010000220.1:11125-28751 GCA_018851325.1 Termitomyces sp. DKA19 | reverse complement strand
TTGAGACTTGAATATATTGAAACTATAGTGATATGGGCCTACTGTCTCTGATTGCTAGGGCTAAGCAATAATGAGTTATTGTTAGTAAGAAGAAGCAGGAGAAAAGCAATGTAACAATAAGAAAGGTGATGTCAGTAGCAATGGCAATCAAGGAAATTACAGGGGATCAGGAGATTGAGATAGCAATAGAGGGTGAGAGAGGAGGCAAATCAGAAGAAGAGGAAAAGAACAAGTGAAATCAAGGCTCTAATTGAGTATAGTAAAGTTGGTGCTGGAACTAAGTACTAAGTCTAGCAAAGTTAAAACTGAGACTAAGTATTGAGTTTTGAAATCAAGTTCTAACTAAACACAGCAAAATCAGAAATACTCACTAAATACAGCAAGGTTAAGACTAGAATTAAGCATTGCATTTTACAATAAAGGCCCTAATTAAGCACAGCAAAGTTGGATATGAGACTAAGCATTGAGTTTTAAAATCAAGGCCCACTTAATAATTTTATACTTGAACAATAATATTGTAATTGTGACATTTTATATAAACTGCACAACTAATATATATATAACTAAAACTAAGATAAAGCACCCATGCCAAAGGCATGGTCATAACACCTAGTACTGTTTATTAAAGTAATGAACTCTAGGAGAAAGTGTTGTAAGAGGATAGTCCTGTCTGAACTGTCCAATTTTATTTTAGGCTTAGTTCAAGGATGATCTATTATTCTAGTATATCTAACATATCATCTATTATGCCTACACCTTTCTGTCCCTATTAGTTGCCTTCTATAAATCACATACTTGAATATTACTCTATATAAATTATTGTTAGTCATTTTTCTTTACATACTATGGCCTAATGAGCAGGTATAATATTAGTCACCCATTCCTAGGATTATAGTATATAGAATGGTCTATAGAATGGTCTACAGAATAGAATATCCTTAGATCAAACAATAGCAATGTTTACTAGGTCTACTTATTAATCTGATTGTAGAGTCCTCAGCATCATTCTAAGCCTTACTTACTGTGCTCACTCTCTATTTGACTCTTGGTTGCCTCTATGCCCTTTAACTCTTGTTCACTGCTTGTGCTGCTTGTTTCTGCCAGATTAGTCTGTAGTAGCAATTGTCTCCTTAAAACAACTATTATTCTGAACTTTCCATCACCAAATTCATTTATAATAACTTCTTATACTTAGCTACCAAAGTGTCCTCCTTTTTTATAGATAAAAGTTATAACCCTCAGCTCACTATATCACTCTATAACATCCCCTTCTATACAGCCTATATTACTGCCCGGAATCTCTGAAGTTGACAGAAGTACCTCAAGTAGAAAATTACTATTCCCAACTAGTTATATTGTAAATACATAGAGATCTGCTAGAACACAACTTTAGACTAGTCTATTGGGTCCCTCATCTGGCTCAACTGTCAAAACATCAAGACTCAATGACCCTCCTCAAAACTTAACTATAAGTGCCTTGGACTATTCAAAAAAACTCTGAAAGGTATCTTTCTATATAGACTAACTTGATCCCTTCACTAGAATAAAGGGAATCCACTCTGTTTTTTCATATTTAGCTTCTAAAATGCTATGACCTGGACCTCATCCCAGGCCAATGGAATGACCCTCCTTCTGCTATTAAAATCAATAGAAAAAACCAGTATAAAGTTAACAAGATTCTTAACTTCTAGATGTATTATAGGTGAGTAAAATATCTTGCCTAATAGACTAGGTACAGCTCAGAAGACAACACTTTAGGGCCCTTAAGCTACCTTTAAAATACCTCCAAGGCCCTTTGAGACTCTTACTAGACCCACTCCCAGAGACTCTGAGACTCTAAACTCAGGCCTATAACTTTAGCACCACTTTGGGTATAGCTCTGTTCTGAGCTTACTAAAGACTCAACTTTTTTCCAGCACATTTTCTTTACCTTATCCCATCTTATCTCCTTATTTTATTCTATTTTATCTTCTTTGATCTGATTTTATCTTATCTTCTAACTGATCTTCTTTATTTTATCTTACCTAATTACCTAGAAAAAGTAAGAAAAATAATTCTAAAACAATATAAGATGAGCACAAACTATAAGAAAGATATATATATAGGGTTTCAGCCTAACAGGTGCTCTTTTTTCCAACCCTACCCCACTATTCCATCTCTTTTCACCCTCCTCTACACCTTCTCTTCTGCCTCTCAAAGACCAATAGCATTGATCCTGTCATTCCTCTTTGCCAGTATATTTACCTCCTTAAGAGGGAGTCTAAACAACAATATGTCTTATATCTCTTCTAGAATGTCCTCCAAAAAGGGCATAAGCTCCACTAAACTCTATGCTACTCAACCTCTAATCAGGATCTTAAGAGGGTCTGAGTTTCTTAACAGTAGAGATTACTTTTACATTTAATTAAATTGCTATGTTTTTTTATAGCTTTATTCTAGCTATTATGTTTTTTTTTTAATTTTAATTTTTCCTACAATGGATTAAAATTTAAATTTAAATTTAAAAATTTCCTATATATTTAGCCTACAGATGAGACAATAAAATGTTGGAAGGGCTTAGAGTTATCTGTATTCAAAGGGTAGATATATAAAAGAAAAGTGATAGAGATTCAGAGCATCAATGCTTAAGATTCAAAATTTCTTCAGACAAAGCCTAGTACTTAGAAATGCCTTCTATAGTTAGTAAACTTAGCAACTCCAATGACAAAAGCAGGAATAGAAAGACTCTACTATAGTTAATAGCCTTATTTCCAGACCTTCAAGTATTCTTCTAGAGCTACTAAGTCTAATTATGCCTTACCCTGCCCCCCATGTACAAGGAACCTACCTTTTAATAATGACTTTTACCTGGGGCAGCAAGACACCTCAAGACTTCTAACCTGACACTACTTCATTTACCTACTACTCTGTCTACTACAAAAATCAGAAAAGGCAGCAAAGGTGCCAGTTTCACTAGTTATTACATATATTAGGCACTTACTAGAATTATCTGAGTGGCAGAAGGATATAGGAAATGCTATAGAAACAACAAGCATCATACTAAAGTCATCAGTATAGGAATGGACTCAATTTCTGAGGAACTTATTACACTATTAACTATATACTACTTATACAAGGGCTGCTCCACCCTTTTCAAGTAACCCTGTTGAGCTGCTCTAGCCTCCAGCATGTGACAAAATGTGGGGACTCCCCTCTAGGATTCTAATACCTTGGCCCTCTGTTGCTGCTGCTCAAGTCAAAGGTTAACCTTTATAATAAACAGAGAAAGGTAAAAACTTATACTGAAAAAAACAATCAATGGCCTTTCAATCTCTTTGCTATCTATATATACTCCAGGCAGCCTTATAAGCTAACTATTTAGTAATATTGTTATTTCTGGGGCATAAAAAAGAACTGATAGATAAAAGGAGAGATATAAGAACTTACCTTAGAAGAATTCAAATGATAAGCTATTGAAGAGACTTTTAAAAGATTACTAAACTCCTATAGGCATCCTTAGAGACCAGCAACACTCACTATGCCTTAAAGGTCTTAATGCTTAAAGTGGAAGTAATGTCAGGACCTCACTGATCTTTGTTTCCCTTATTATGAGCTATCCTTGTATTTTCACCCTTTTATCTTTTAATGATAAGTACTTTCAAACTAAAGCTATTTAACAGTGCTATGTTGCAGTGGCTATGCTGCAAGAAGGCTGGAAATCAAGGCTGATTAAGATGAACTTCCACTTTTAGAATTAGACTCTAGACTTAGTGTTTGATAATGTTTTTATTAGAAGCTCTAGAGTTAATTTTCTAAATACTAGCATTGGAAATCCTCAGACTTGTTCTCTTTGGATCTCTCTCTGCCAGATAAGTAGCTAGACCTTCAGAACTTCTCATAGACATTAAATATACTTTAGATCTTCCTCTGCCAATTGTGTAACTGAGCTATAGCCTTTGGAAGTCACTTTTACAGTATTTAGATCAACTTTGAAACACTTATATATTCTCTCCCTTGTTATTGACTAACCAACTAGTGTGTTTTTGCTTTTGGAGGCTTACTGCTTTTGGAGGTGAGCCTCCAAGTTCTTCAAACCTGACATAACTGCATCTATTAATAATATAGATGAGTTGGTAATATATATTATTATTGTATACTTATATAGCTTTGTTCATCACTAGTATCTTATCAAACCTTCAGTAAGAGTGAAGGTAGATAATGCATGAACTGGTCATGTCCAGAAGCTCTGAATAAAAATTAGGTCATTTGATTTCATACTTTGTCATTCATGCAAAGGATATATATATACGTCATTGCAATTATACTACAGGGCAACTTGGCCGAGCGGTCTAAGGCGCCAGAATCAGGATCTGGTCCTTCGGGGCGTGAGTTCGAATCTCACAGTTGTCAAAACATCTTTTTTGGCTTCTCGTAGTCCGACTCACTTATCAACACTTCACTATTTCATGTAATGTCAGATCGGTTTTCACAGACCCACTCAAATCCGGATTTAGACAAGATTTGAATACTAGTGGTCAAATACTTGATTGAGCCCTTTAACGGACTATTCTTGCTCTTAGGATTTAATGCGGTTTCGTTTACTTTCACTGCGTTTTGCAGGTCAACCATGTACGCTGATCTCATTCAGGAACCTTCTATGTCAAACTGCCGATACTTTGTATTACAGATCAATCGTTTTGAGTCGCTACTTTTTGAAGATCCCACCACATATCATAATACTGGCCTGGAAAAGAGCTCACGATGCTCGCTATGCTTCCCACCTGAAGAAGCAGAGCATGTTACCAAGAAGCTCCTTGTTGTTGCCAAATCACGTTTAGAGTATTGTAAGTTCTCCTGAACCAAAGCATGCCTGACCTTTAGAATTCTGATGCCTGATTCTGGAGATACAAGAAGGACTGACGGTTCTGGCAAGACAGCTTTTGCAGTAAGTATTTTATCTATATATCTATACATTTGTAATATTCCATTGAAGAGAAAGCTGATCACTGTCGAATGCATCTACACCGCCATTGAAATGCAAATTCAAGTATTTATCAAGCTATCGATGGTTCTCATCAGTCCAACGTTTCACTGGCATCGGCGAGGAGTATTTCAGTGCTGAAGTTCTGGATGAAATCAGCACCTGGCAGGACCCACAGAAGCTGTTTGATTTCCTTCATTGGTAGAAAAAGGGACATTCTACTCCAGGTTTGTCTCCTGTCTTGAAGCTTTATAAATCTTGAGATTTAACCTCTACTTGGTACTTTTGATTTTAAATTGTATGATTACTTTACAAATCAATTTATTGATAGATCAGCTGCACCGTCAACGATTTCCTTGAAAAAGTTTCTGTCCTTCCTTTATAGTCGATCAATAAATGTGTGCATTCTTCAGGCGGGGTACTGTGGGCGTAGCTACGTGATAAGTCTATGCAAGGTATTGCATTGCACGGTCTGTATCCCAACCAGAGCGGTTACTCAAGGGTCTCGATGAGAGCGATGACCCTCTTACGTCGCGAAGCTTCGATTTTGGCAGAAGAGTTGTTTCGACGCCAGCGAGCATCCACGTTGCTGTCAGCTACATGTCAAGGATAATTGGTCGTCAAGCGGTGCACTGATGTAAACAATCGCAATCGATTCCATCATGCACCCGTCTCTGCGTGTATTGTCGTTCCGAGCCCACCAACCACTCATAAGATTCCTCGGAAAACGCACTTATCCCAACAGTAAGCAATCGTCAGACTCCACCAAGATCTTCATGACCTAACAACACCTCCAGCACAGAGCGCGGCCCACGCACACCCGGCAGCCCCCGCTGAAATCAAAAGCCAATTTTCCCAATTTCTGAAAAAGGTTGAAGCCTCAGTAAAGACGTCATCCGCGCCTGCTTCGACGTCGACAGTGGCGTTGAAAGATTTTTGGGAAGCACCTGAACGGTTATGGAGGCAGGACATTGAGGAGGCAGAGATTGAAGCTATTTTGGTGAGTTCCTAGGCGCTCCCTCGTCGACTTGGCCTGCTAACGATATATCTTGAATTGCTAGACTGGCGGCGCGTCCCTACACTAATCGGCCCGGCTTATATCATGATTGTAGTTCTTATATTACAGAATATATCAAAACTTCAGTTTTGCCCAAAAGCAGGAGTTGAAGAACGGTATATTAGCTAGTCTCTCTCGGCGTACGCCAACAGGTGTTGCTCAATTTCGGCTTCGCCCATGACTCGCCACAAGCCCCTTGTTTTCAAATCCTCATCTAGACTCGTCGATGTTATCCCAATCTCAATTTCACCTGCCTTATAGTCAGTTGCATACACGGTTGACATGGCTTCGATCGCCATCTACAAGAAGTTGAGATACAAGGTCAAACATATGAGAAGGATAATGTACCTCAATGACTTCATTCCGACTCAGCGTCTTCCCAGCCTTTGCTGCATCGTCCGCACCTCGTCCTGAATCGAGCTTTTTCCACTTCTTTTCGAGATGGTTCATTGCTTCCTGCTGCTTCTGCCCAGCAGCTGTTGCATGGAAGCCGACGAAGTAACCAGCGGGATCCAGCTTGAAGACTTGAGGGCCATACTCGGGATCAATGCCAATGAGGACCATGGCTGAAGAGTGGATTTAGATTTAGGTCAAAGGTTGAATGGGGATACAGATGACATGCCTATGCCTAGCGGCCGCATAGCGGCGCGCTGCGTGTATACTTGGTTGATATTAGCTAATCGTTGCGCCAAGGCATCCGGGGTGATTTCATAGCCATATTTATAACGGAATTCCGCTGCCTCTGAGCGCGCACGGGTGACCTGGGCACGGGCATCGGCTAGTGAAGCATAGGGAAGGTCGAACGTAGTATTTATCAATAAGACCGGACGTACCAATAAGGCCGGTCATAACACATCCAATGGAAGGTGTGATGCTGAATAGATGAGTAACAGTCGACGCATCAAGGAGTTTGTCCTTTGTCAACGAGTTACTTCGTTATGAAGAATTAGTGCGTGGGATTTTTGACGCACAGGGACCTTCCGTTGCGTTATTACAACAGATGTATCCTTCCCCCGAACCGCTACTGCCGTGTGGCCTGATCCTGAGATCGCTTTGAATGCATATTCTAGTAAGTGTAAATGGATTGCAAAGACCCCAAACGACTTGTATTGAGTACCTACCGACTTGGTAAAGCCGGCCTTCAGGCGAGAAGACAGTAAGATATCTATATCCCGAGTTATGAGAGTTACAATAGGTTGAATATCAAAGTTGTACCTGTCGTAGGATGTTCTTGACATAGTGGAGAAGACGAGCTGCAACAAGGGACGCGCAAGTCGTCACGCGATCGTGTCACATCACATCACAAACTGATAATTTCTGGTGTATAATCGAGGTTTGGTTTTCTGACTACCTTTCGAGTCTCCTTTCAATCTTTACTTGTCGACATCACGAAACTTTACGACTTCTCGATATATCTGACAATTCTCGTGTCTCGCGGAACGAACTTGGCGTAAATACAAAAAGTACTCCTCTGGAAGTGGAGGACGCGGTTCGGGATGAAGGAAGCGGTGTCCCACCAGGCACCGAAGGTCATGTATGTATATGCCGACCTTGACACTCTAAACCATGCCCATCTTCTGTTATAGTAAGAAATTGCAGTTCAGCTTGCTAAATGCACAGGACACAGTAAAGATCTCTGAATTTGAAGTTACACATCGAGATCTATATACCGCAACAGATCGATTGCCGGTCAAAGATGGTGTCCTTGACCGTCGATTAGTGTGTCAAATCCATCTTGTCAAGTAGCCAAGCTTTTCATTGTCTATGCTAGGGAACTACAGACAAGACCGCGTTTTGCGAGACCTGTGGTCAATCCTCCATTAATTGTGTCGGTCACTACGCTTACATCAAGCTGGTTGTCCCGGTATTTCATATTGGATACTTCAAACATACTATCGGTATCTTGCAAGCCATCTGCAAGGTAAGTATAGACGCATTTCTACTTGAATCCGGCCCAACGCCTAGCAGACATGCGCGCGCGTCCTTCTAGAGGAACCGGACCGTAGAGTCTTTCTTAAACGATTCCGACGCCCGAACCTAGAAAATATACAAAGGCAGGCCTTGACAAAAGCCGTGAATACTCTAGCCAGAAAATGTGTCTATTGTCCGTATTGCTCTGCCACAAATGGCGCCGTTAAAAAGGCAGGTGCACTCAAAATTATCCACGACAAATTTCGTGCGAAGAAAACAGCAGAGGAAATGGAAAAATGGAAAAAGACGTTTACTGCGGCGGTGGATGCGCAGAAGGAGCTCGCGCTATACATCAATAAGGCAGTTCATGAAGACCTCAACCCTCTCAAAGTGCTTGATTTATTCCGGAGGATATCCGATGAAGTGCGTCAACGTTGGGCTCTATTTCATTTGCCGTTCCGTTGATATGCGTTTGATCCCAGGATTGCGAATTGTTAGGATTACAACCTGCCTTTGGTCGACCCGAAGAATTCATATGGCAGTATATATCTGTACCTCCAGCTTGTATTCGCCCCTCTGTCGCGCAAGATGGAGCGTCGAACGAAGACGATCTAACTGTCAAACTGACAGAGATCGTCTTTACGAATGCATTGATTAAACAAGGCTTAGCCAAAGGATCACCCACCCCTCAGTTCATGGTGTGACCTTATCCTTTCGCGTACACTTTACCGTTCTCAATCTGCTGGCCTCTAGGAACAATGGGAGTTCCTTCAGTTATCGGTCGCGATGTACGTTAACTCAGAGCTTCCTGGTGTTCCATCACAACCAGGCCAAAAACCGATACGTGGTTTCGTTCAACGATTAAAAGGAAAACAAGGCCGTTTCCGTGGCAATCTTTCTGGAAAGCGCGTAGATTTCTCCGGTCGTACTGTCATTTCACCTGATCCCAATCTACGTATTGATGAGGTTGCCGTACCGGAACGAGTGGCTAAGGTCCTTACCTACCCCGAGCGTGTGACGCCGCATAATATGGAAAAGCTAAGGCAGGCAATACGAAACGGCCCGGATCTCCATCCCGGAGCGAACTTCGTGGCTCGTGGCGAGAACAAGAAGTTCTTGAAGTTCGGAAATCGAAATGCGATTGCGGAAGGATTGGCTATAGGTGATGTTGTTGAAAGGCATGTCATAGACGGAGATGTCGTCCTGTTCAATCGACAACCAAGTCTACATAAGGCAATTGTTGTAACCCCACCTTTCAGCACCCTTACTGATTGAAGTTTTAGCTTTCCATTATGTGTCATCGAGTAGGTAATAATTATGTTTTCATGCTCCAATGTACTCACTGTCCATTGTTTCAGGCAAAAATAAGACCATGGCGTTCTTTTCGATTGAACGAGTGTGTCTGTGGGCCCTATAATGCAGATTTCGACGGAGATGAGATGAACTTGCGTCAGTGTACACATTCAGATATATATGACGTTGACTCACTTGGTGGCGACAGATGTACCGCAGACCGAAGAAGCACGAACGGAGGCTCTTGAGCTCATGAATATCAAGCACAATCTCGTCACCCCTCGTAATGGCGAGCCCGTTATCGCCGCTATTCAAGATTTCATCACCGCCTCCTTCCTGATCTCTCGCAAAGATCGCTTCTTTGACCGCCGCCAGTTCACTCAGATATGCTGCTACCTCGGCGATGCAAACATGAAGATTGATATACCTCCTCCCACGATCTGGAAGCCAGTTCGACTATGGACAGGAAAACAAATCTTCAACGTCCTTATGCGACCCAATAAGGAATCGAAAATATTTGTGAATGTCGAGTCCAAGTGCCATAAATGGGAAGAAGCGAAGGCCGTGAATTACAAGATGAATCCCCTAGCAGATCTTTCTCCGAACGACGGGTGGCTAGTGATTGTCAATAGCGAGATCATGTGTGGAGTTATGGACAAAGCGACAGTTGGCAGCGGTAAGAAAAAGTCGATATTCGGTGTTATCATGCGTGATTATGGTCCCAATGAGGCGGCCGCGGCCATGAATCGCCTGGCGAAACTATGTGCTCGCTACCTCGGTGGGTACTATCTTCTTTTGCTTTCTAAATCTTATTATATATTGCTATAGCTAACTACGGTTTCTCGTTGGGCATCAATGACGTCATACCTGGACCTGAGCTTAATCGTCAGAAGGACTACCTTGTCGAGAAGGCCTATTCAGACTGTCAAGACCTTATCGAACGGGCGAAGAAGGGTAAACTTGAGAACAAAGCTGGGTGTAATCAGGAGCAGACTCTAGAAGCTATGATCTCGTCGGTCTTGTCCAAAGTTCGAGAAGAAGTCGGCCAGATATGCATGAAAGAGCTCAGTCGTCAAAACGCGCCCTTGATCATGGCTACCTGCGGTTCCAAAGGTCTGTAAGCTGGTTTATCATGTTGTATGGCTAAGTTCCATCCTAGGTTCGGTCATCAACGTCTCTCAGATGGTCGCTTGTGTCGGACAGCAAATTATCGCTGGTCATCGTGTGCCCGATGGTTTCCAAGATCGGTCACTTCCTCACTTCCCTAAGAAATCCAAAGAGCCACCCTCCAAAGGATTCGTGCGGAACAGTTTCTATTCTGGTCTTCGAGCAACAGAATTTCTGTTCCACGCCATTTCTGGCCGCGAAGGTCTCGTCGATACAGCTGTTAAGACTGCTGAGACTGGTTACATGCAACGACGTCTGATGAAAGCTTTGGAGGATCTTACCACACAGTATGACTTGTCGGTTAGGAACTCTACAGGTGGTGTTGTGCAGTTCGTGTATGGCGATGACGGACTAGATCCTGCTTGTCTTGAAGGAGACCCTCACCCACTGGACTTCGGACGTGCCTGGAATCATGCCTGTGTACGGTGAAGCTTCTTCAGACTGCAACCCGATTGTTCTCACCGACAGATAGGCCATTGCATCTCGTACTGGTCGGGGTCTCCTACCATTCGAGGTTCTCGAAATTGCTGACAAAGAGATGTCGGAACCGATATTTGTCAGTGAATGTCCAGCAGCTTACATGGCGACCATCCGGGGCTTCCTGATAGATAATGTTGTCCACAAAATGACCAATGCCCGTAAGAGTCAGGGTATGTTCGAGGCCCTTGAACGGGAAGAAGAGTGGGATGAGGAAACAGATTTGTCAATGGGCGCTTCTGGTAAGAATTCATATTAACTTTACTCCCCTCCTCTTATCCTGTCTGGGTAGAAGCGGACAAGGCTGTCGTGGATAACAAATCCAAAGTTACTGAAGCTCAGCTGAAGACTTTTTTGGATCTTTGCTGGACGAAATACGTAAAGGCGAGGATTGAACCAGGTTCTACTGTTGGTGCTGTCGGTGCGCAATCTATCGGAGAGCCAGGAACTCAGATGACCCTCAAGACGTTCCACTTTGCTGGTGTTGCATCTATGAATGTCACTCTTGGTGTACCCCGCATTAAGGAGATTATCATTGCTGCTAAGGTCATCAGTACACCTATCATAAGCTGCAAGCTTGTGACACCTGACAGCGAAGCTTCTGCGCGTATCGTCAAAGGTCGCCTAGAGAAGACGTTGTTGGGAGATGTATGTCATTTATTTCCCTTACCGTCGGGTTGGCGTTGAAATACTATTCAGATTGCGAGTGTATTAGAAGAGGCTTGGGCTCCTGAGTACACGTACATTGGTATAATTGTCGATATGGAAGCTATTCAGAAGCTTCAGGCAAGTCACGCCCTCTTCATCTGTTGGGATAAGCGCTTTGATCAGTCATCATCATCAGCTCGAACTTACTCTAGACGATATTAAATGGGCAATTGTGGCAGCTAAAAAACTCAAAATCAAACAAGAGGTAAGGCCTCTACACGTGCACGCTCTTCGTGATTGCTTATCGTTGATGCTTTGAGTCCATCACCGTCATTCCTCGGAAAAACCGCCTTAGAATATATGTCGATACTCAAGATAAATATTATCGACTCCGCGAGCTCAAGCGCGGCCTTTCTGATGTTGTTGTCAAGGTATGTTCGGCGTCTTCGGTCTCCTTGCATTCAAATTGCATCGTTCCTAGGGTGTTCCTACTATTCAACGTGCAGTCATCAATATCAAAGAGAAGACGGATGCACGGGGCAAGAAAGGCGACAAAGAACTCCTAGTTGAAGGCTATGGTCTACAAAAATGCATGATTGCCGAGGGTATAACATCGATATCCTGATAAGCATCAAGTTCTTTACGGCTGACCTATTTTCGTCAGGTGTAGTTGGCGAACAGACATCGTCAAATCATGTAATCGAAGTAGCTCAAGTCCTTGGAATTGAGGCTGCGCGGAAGACAATTATCAACGAGATTCAATACACAATGAAGTCTCACGATATGATCATTGATCCGCGGCATGTCATGCTACTCGGCGACGTCATGACCTATAAAGTAAGCAAGATATCATTGTTTGGGTTCTCTTCGGCATATTCCAAATGTCCTCGTAGGGCGAAGTCCTAGGTATTACGCGCTTTGGCGTGGCGAAGATGAAAGATAGTGTCCTAATGTTGGCGTCTTTTGAGAAGACCACGGACCATTTGTTTGATGCTTCTGCTTTCGGTAAAAACGATTGCATTGCCGGAGTGTCCGAGAGCATTATCATGGGCAATCCCGCAGCTAACTGTGGCACATCAATGTATGTCGGCTTGTGTCGTTCCCATTCAGAAGTTTTCTCTATTAATACGACTCCATTTATCCCACTTTTAGGCCAGCTTTATTCTCTGTTCCACCTGTTGTTGGAAAGCCGAGAACGCTTTTGTTCGAAGGCGCTCTTTAAATGTAGATTATAATTCATCGTTGATATTGTATCACTGTACGTATAACTTTCTTCCTCAAGCGGCACAAGCTCAGCCCAAACAGTCATGGAACGAACATGGTAGTCTAGGTTTGATGGATGTTAAAACTTGGAAGAGAAAATACTTGATAGTCCGAGTGGCGCAAGTATTGGTACAAAACGCATCTACTTTGTGCTTACCCAGAACCGGGCCATATATGCCATGTTTCACTCCCAGCTGATAGCTGATCACGATCGAACGAGTGATGACCAGAGTTGACTACACTTATTTCATCATTCCCAGCCTGCACCTTTGCGATTAAACCCATTAAGACTGAACATTGTTATTTCTACTTCTGTACCGATGACCACCCCGAGGTGCTATGTCTCTGTTCCAATGGAGCCTACCATGCGTAGAAGAAGGGCTGATTGTCCTAAAGGAAAGGAGTAAACTTGGGGAAGAATCCAAGTTCACTCAAGAACCACAGTCGGGTTCGAAGTACATCCTCTTAATCCCTGGTTCTGATGTGGCAAGCCCGAGGCTATTTCTACTCACGCCGTTATCTATCATTAAAAGAAAGCCCAACATCAAGCAGATGCTTGTTATTGTTGACCAGAGCTTGATATCCGTGGGCTGATGAGGCTTAGAGATGCCCCTAATCTCGCCGTCCCCTCGGCTGTCCCTCGGCAAAGTCTTGATTGTTTTCATTCGCATAATTTAGGCAGCTCAATGACCCAGGCATACGGTACATCAGTGTTAGGACAGATCAGTATCATTAATTAATTTGCTCCAGTACTGTCATGTGTCGGGAAGTTAAATTTTAGCCATTTTTTTTTCTAGCTCTATCCCTTGAGTGTTAGGTCTCCAGACATTCAGGTCATCTTGGTTTTTATCTATTCTATTAGACAGTATTTTTTATAGAGTGATTTATAGCATGTCGGCCCATGACTGAGAACTACCAAAAAAACTGGGAAGTGAAATCGCTGTCACGCCTGGGTCACAGCCAAGTTCAAAGTTTCACTTTGCTTTGAGAGCCGACTTGCCGAATCGTCCACCTCGTTGCTCGTTGTCACTGGTCTCAGTCATCACTGGTCTCAATTCATGTCAGTTGTATGGTGCATACATCTTATGAATTCATGAAATATTGTTTCACTGAGGAGAATTATCATGATACAAGCTATGTGGAGATATGAAGCTATGACTTGAGTAATGTGGCATGGATGACAGGGAGCTGAGCAGGGTAAGAGTAATGTAGGGAAGATTGATGTGAAGGAGGTATAGGAGGGGGGAGAGGATGAGGTAATGTTGGTGGCACAGAATATAATGGAACAGGTACAGTATCAACCATAGGATTGAGATGATGGCACTATAATGGCAAGTGTGACTTTGAAGTGCTGCTGAATCCTGCAGCAATGTCTTTAATTTGTTGGTGCAGGTTGTTTCTGTGACTGCTTGAATAATCCTGAAAATTGAGGCTTGCCTTTAAGCTTGGGGCATTCATTGAACTTATCCTCAATGCATTGTTGTAAGTCTGCCTTTGTTCCTGAGAGAGACAAACTGAGAACTGATGCAAGATCCTGCAGTTCAGTCTTGTTCTTTGTCCTGAGTGATCCATAAAATATCATTTGCACACCTATTGTTGCCTGTCTGATTAAGTTCTCCTTCTCTGCTGTATCTTTTTTTGCCCTCTTTCTGTTTTCTGCCTCTCCTTTTCATCATATTTGGCTCATTCTGTCTGCAGCTCCCAAAGTCCCTCATCTGAAGTCATGACACAAGCAGAAGTATTGATCTTTTGGCCTTGTTTGGCCTGCTTCTCAGCACAATGATTTGCTTGATTACCAAGAATGGCAATTTCACATCTAGCAAAAACTACATAAATTTCTGCAGAATCACATTGTGCCAGCACAAGCTCAAGTTCAGCTTGAAGGGCTGCAACCTGATCCTCAAGATTACAATACTGTTGGGTTGTTGATGTTGGTTTGGTGATAGAGGACAGAACTGATGAAGAACTAGCTATGCTAGGAGTATGTTGTGTCATATATCATGTATGACAATGAGAACTAGAACCAGTTGGTGTTGGAGTTGAAGAGGAGTGAGGTGAATAGTGAGAATTATTAGAATGAGCCATTGTCAAGCTTTCTAGCTGAAGTTGACATAAAAGCAGAAGCATGTGCTTTGGCCATGTGTTTCATAGTATTGGTTTGTTGATTGTTTTTGTCCAATGTTATGTCAGTGCCAGCAGCCTCAGTACTTGATGTTTCCTATTCATTATCACTCTCCTCATCTTCACTATTCTCAGTAGTCCCACCAATACTTGCATAACTTTCCTTGTTATTAAATGGTGCATCCACTGGAATAAAATCATCAGAGCAAGCATCAGGTGCCTGAGGTAGTCTAGTAGATTGACAGATCCCATTGACCTGAGTTGAGGTCAAGTAACCTGGTGCAAAATCTCTTTCTGTAAAAATTTCTGGAGTGATATCTGACTCTTAAAAAGAGTCAGTCCATTCAGGATTGATACCTGCCTTTTGCCAGGTTTGAATCATTGTCTCTTTCTTGAAGGCTTTTTCATATACCTTTATATACTCCTCAATAACATATCAGAGCTCTATACCCTCCCCTGTCTACTTCAGTATTATGGTACAATGATCTGACCATGTTGCAGGCAGGTTATGGCAGTAGAGGCAGACTGTAACAAGCTAGATACTCAATGACTCAATAGTTTACTGAGACTAGTGTCCTTATAGATCAAAATAGTGATTAGATATGTGAAAAGTCTAATATATGCACCTAGTGTCCTCATAGATCAGAATAGTAAATATGAGGACACTAGGAGTGAAAATAATCTATGGTCATATAGTGTCAGCAATAGTCATAGAAGTAAAGTAATACTAGTGTTGTGGCACTCCTATACTCATGAACTCAACACTCCCACCTGTCAGAGTGGCCACAACTACCAAAGTTCACTCTTAGAGACCTTGCTGACAATCCCCATCTTCCTACATAGCTTGTCAACAATGTTGTGGGACAAAGTTTTGGTAAGTAAATTGGTGACCATATCTTCTGAGAGGATGTAGACCAGTTTGATTTTTCCATCATAGACTGCCTGCCATAGCCAGAACCAATGTTGGTCCAGGTGTTTGAGATGCCCCATGTGTTTGGGCTGCTTGGAAACTGAGATCACTGACTGATTATCTATGTTTAGGACTAGGGCAGATAATTGGGACATGCTGACATCTGCTAGGAAGCTTTGTAGCCAACATAACTCCCTCCCTGTTTTATTTGCTGCTATGAATTTGGCCTCTGTTGTGGAAAGGGCAACAATTGACTGCAACTTCAACATCTAGCTGACAGTACTACTGGCAACCATCAACATGGAACCTGTAGTTGAGCGACCATTGTCTGGGTTGCCATCAACATGGAACATGTAGTTGAGCAACCATTGTCTGGGTTGCTCCTATGGTCTGCATCCAAAAAAGCAATGAAGGGGGAAGGGAGAAGGGAGGATGCATCTGCTGAATATTGTATTCTGTAGTTGACAGTGCCTCAAATATATCATAGTAAATGTTTCACAGCTTTCCAGTGTTTTGGGCCAGGATAGGCATTGAATCAGCAAAGTATGGTCACTGCATGTGCAATGTCTGGCCATGTACGCATTGCCAGGTAGAAAAGTGCACCTGTGGCAGGTATATAAGGGACTATGCACATCTCTTCCACTTCATCAGGGCTCTTGGCAGAATCTGCTTTGGAAAGGTAGACTCCAGGTTCTAGTGGCATGGTGACAGGTTTATATTTGAGCATGTTAAACCTTGACAGCACTTCAATTGCATACACATGCTGGTCAATCCAGAGCTTACAGTTGGGGCAATCTTGAGTTACAACCACAACAAGTAGGCCAGTAGTGGGGCCAAGATGACAAAGCTTGAAGTATTTGTATAGATCAGTGACAACCTTCAGTATGGCAGATTTAGACTTTGATGCAAGTGTTATATTGTTGACATGGACTGGGATTATGATCCACACACTATCACATAGATAGACATATATGCATGAATCTGAGGTAACATGAACAAAGCTAAGCTTGACCAGCACCTTGTGTATATGCTTATTCCAGAGATTAGCTCCTTGTTTCAAACTATAAATGCTCTTCTATAGCTTAGCACATAGGCCACCATTGCTTGGTTCATATTTAATGTTGGTAGGGACTTCCTCTGCAAACCCTTCAGGGAACTTCATATACAGTTATGTGTTGATTACACCATTTAGAAATGGCAAGGAAATGTCTACCAATTCAAGATGCATGTCCTCCATCACTGCAAGAGCAAGGACAGTGTACACTGCTTCTCAGCAGGCAGTTAGTGCAAACATCTCATTGAAGTCCACTCTGGGATGTTGGCTGAAACCTTGTGCAATGACCTGTGCTTTGAAGCATTTGACAGCACTGTTAAGTAGGTGTTTCACCTTAAATACCCATTGAGAACCTATAGCTCTTTGCCCAGCTGGCAGGTAGACTGCTCACTATATACTACTGTTACAAAGTGCATTCATTTCTTTGCACATGGCCTTATGCCATTCAGCTACATTATCACTCACCATTGCCTCTCTGAATGACTAAGAATCAGTATTGTGTGCTCCAACCTTGTACACTCATGCAGTGTTGGCATAGACAGCACCAAACCCACCAAAATTGATCCTATACTCAACAAAGGCCCATCTAGCAAGAAGTAAGGCCTCATCTGAATGCATATTCAGAACAAGGTCTACCTCCTGCTCTTCATGGTCATTAACATTGCCAACATTGATGTCCCATAAGAGCTGCTCTGGGGGTATACAGGATAGGGTGATGGTGGAGATGGTAGCAGCAGCTCACAGATTAGTGGCAACTCATGATTT
>JABCKS010000220.1:0-10852 GCA_018851325.1 Termitomyces sp. DKA19 | reverse complement strand
AATGGCTCACCACTGAATGGGTCAAGATTGCTGATTGACAGGGCTGGTTTTGGCATGTCAGGCATGGGGTTATTGGCATCACATGATTTGTACTCTGAGAGGTCATCAAATGCAGTAGAGGGTGGCATTGGTAACATGTCAGAGAGCTTAAGGCCTGGGAAGCTGGTCTCATCAAATACAATGTCTTGGGATATGATAACTTTCTTGGTCTTTAGAACATATATCTTCCATCTGACCTGATTTTCTGGGTATCCAATGAATATCTCTGGCATAGTGTGCCCCTGCAAACCCTTTCTTTTATCTTGCCCAACTAGTGCAAAAGTGGCACATTCAAATACTCAAAGATGGCCAATGTGAGGTTTCTTTCCCTTGTATGCCTCATAGGGTGTGGTATCATGTAGTAAGGCCAATGTTGGATAGCAATTATGGATATGCCAATATATGCCCAAAGCATACATCCACAAACTTTCAGGGAGATCTGCTTCTGCTAACATTGAAATGATTGCTTCCTGTATTGTGTGATTGAGACATTTGGCCACACCATTTTGCTATAGCATGGCAGTGTTTGTGAATTTGAGCTGTATCTCCTTGATCCTACAATAATCCTTGAATGCATTGGACATGTATTCACCTCCTTTGCTGTGATGAAGGCACTTAACTTTCTTTCTGGTATGTTGTTCTGCCCATGCCTGAAATTCCTTAAAGGCTGCAAAGGTGTCACTTTTTCAGGACATGTTGTATACTACCATCCATCATGTGTAGTCATCAACAAATGTTACCCATCACCAACAATTAAACTGATGTCCCCCTTTACTCATGGGCCTGTGAACATCACTAAAAATTTGTCTGAGAATATCTGGCACCCAATCAGCTACTTGCAGAAAGGCAGTGCAGTGCTGTTTCCCTTTGAAGCAGGGCTTACAAATGTGCAGAAGTTGAGTTTTGGATGAAATCTTCACATCATTTGACAGGTTCTCTCTGATCAACTGTTCTAGATGTTCACCATCAAGATGGCACATTTTATAGTGCAGTAGGAGCCTATCAATGTTAGAAAATAAGGTCAAACCAATGCATATAACATTGACAGCATGTTCAGGAGAGAAGACAAGTGTTCTTCTGTTGAGATAGGATGTGAGCATCTTGTCAATGGTTATAGTAAACACTAATTCACTGTTGATGGAGAAAAGCACTTTGCATCTTCTGAAGGTCACAACAAATCCTTGATGGACAGAAAGGGTGGTGATGGAAAGGAGATTGTTTGCAAGGTCTGGTACATAGAGTACATTGGTGATGACAATATTGTTAAGTGCTTTTCCATCTTTATCCTTTCTCTCTGGCCCAAACCTTATAGATCCCTTCCTGGCAGAGTAGACTGTTGCATCATTAGCAAGGCAGACAGGTATTCTCCAAGATTTAAAGGTGTCAGGGAGGAGGTGTCAGGGAGGAACCATTGATGGCACAGAGTCATATGACTTGTGGAGCCCAAGTTTGTATTCCACAGCTCATCAGCAGAGATAGGGGGCAAGAGTGAAGATCAACAAATGGTGGCACTAGCTTTAACAGCTGGCCCATTGCATCCCTCTTCCATTTTTAAAGTGTCAGCAGCCTTGGCAGCATTGGCTTTTGCACCAGCTTGACAGCCTCCTCACTTTTTAGATTTGCCATGGTTGTTCTTCTTTGCATTGACTCAGGCTGATGAGAGATCAGGGCAGTCTGTGACTTTATAAGGACCATTGCAAATGTAACTGAAAGTTTGTCATCTAGCATCTTCAGAGTATATCTGGGCATGATATTTCCAATGTTATCAATAAAGTCAGGCAGTTAGAGAGATTTGATGATCTGCATTGCCCCTGCTATGCATATGCTAAATTGCATAAGTGTCTTGTTCTCATGTATTCAGATCCCAAACAAATCACTAAGCAAATGGAAGTGGGCATTTGCAGCTGACTTGGAATGTATTTCCATAAGTTTGGCCCACATCTTTGTGGGTTTATTGCACATCCACATGGATCTTGTTCCCTTTGTCTAGCCATTGATAGATCTCTCCTGCCACTCAATCACTGCATAGAAAAAGCAAATATCATTGCAAGAGAGCTTAGGTTGGATGTTCAGGTGAGGGACAGATTTCTTTGCCAGTTACAATATGGGCTCCACTGACTGACATCAAATGGCCATACATCAATTTCTCCCACTTGGTAAACTCAATTGTTCCAAGTTTTAACATTAGAGATCAAGAAGTGTAGGTGACATTGTCCATCATATGCAGTGATGCCAGGAGTTACTGAGTAAGGGTTGTAAAGGAAAAGAGTTTGAAAAGGTTTTGACAAGCTGCAACATTGATTAAATGGAGTGAGGTTGTATATCTTCAGTGTTAGAGTCTGTGGGCCAGGGCCCATAACCTGTTGCAGGCAGGTCACAGTAGTGGAGGCAGACTGTAACAAGCTAGATACTTGATGACTCAATAGTTTACTGAGACTAGTGTCCTCATAGATTAGAATAGTGATTAGATATGTGAATAGTCTAATATATGCACCTAGTGTCCTCATAGATCAGAATAGTGAATATGAGGACACCAGGAGTGAAAATAATCTACAGTCACATGGTGTTAGCAATAGTCATAGAAGTAAAGTGATACTAGTGTTGTGGCACTCCTATACTCATGAACTCAACAGACCAAGCAGTTGCAAGTGGTGAGAAGACTCCAATATTCAGTGGCTGAACATGATGGGTTGTATGGGAGGAAGGCAAAAAAGATGAATTCCATTTTCTTGGGCATATTCAATCATTTCAAGTGTGGTATGTGAACCCATATCTATCATATATCAAAAGGATAGGCTTTCCTAACATATTTTATGCCTTGGCCACAGGGACAAACTGTTTTTCAAACCACTCTTGTGCAATATAATCATCAGTACATCCATTCTCAAATGTTGCAATCCTAAAACATATTTGTCAGTTCAACAACTTTTGTAATGGCCTCCAACTCACAAGACACCAGAAACTCTATACTATTCTTCAAAAATAGTTGAACTTGGGAAAGACAAAACATGGTTTAATTGTGTGAGTTCCACCAGCACAGACTGCTTCAATTACTGTGACCAACTGAAGAATGTCACTCTTCAGATGATACTGTGACTTGTCTATAATATTGAAGATGAACTTTTTGGCTTTCCCTTTTCAGCTCCCTCCCATCTGGATTCCCTTTTCATCCATGTTGTAAACATTTTCCCAAGGTATGTTGTTCTCCTTCATATAATGTATCAGCTGCCAAAAATGGTTGTGAACAATTGTATAATTGAATGCTCATACATGCTTTAGGTCAAGGCCACTGCCTTTCCCCAGCTTGATTTTAAGATAGTGGGCAAGAAATCTTTGAATCCAGGATTTTGAAATGGGCTGTTGTTCAGCCTTGAGGAGCAGAGATTCCACCTAGGACAAAGAGTTTTCTTGCTGACTGGGTGGCCTGTGATTGCAAGGTATTTAATCCAATCAATGTGAGCTTTTTCCAGTGCAGGGGTGAGAAGCAATTGTTTCTTGTGTGCCTTTACTTTGTGTTACCAGAGAGTTACATATGTAAGCTTGTAATGTTTAGCAGCAGCTTTAATAGATATGAAGATTCCTTTTTCAAGTCTACACAAGCCTTTTGTATGAGTTCCTCAGTGGCTAGGCTGACAAAATCATGGTGAACAGCTGTACAAACCATTTTCTGAGCAATGTTGAAAGATGGTTGCAGTGTTTTGGAGGTATTCTGAGGATGCCAGCTCTGCCATAGGCAGAGCTTCAACAACTCCTAAATTGTCGCACTCTCTGGTATCAACTTTCTTAAGCTTTCCACTTCATGATATGCTTCCGAAAATTAAATTTTAAGACACTACATATGTAACAAAGAATTTGGGATATTAGATTTTCCATTCTTTCTGCTGATTTATTTCACTGAGCTTGCATGGGTCATGAAACTTGCTCACATTTCATACTTGTGGATTTTCTATAGCTTAACAACTTCAATAATCTATAATCCTAGTCTAGAGTCTTCTTCATATATACCATGTCCATCCATGTTTTTTTTAGGAAGGTGGAAAGAGAGCAGATGGTGTTGTAGAAAGCCGATTTCACATAGCGGACCCATTTCACATCGCGACACATGACAGTACGCTTTATCATTCTGAAATCATGAGATTTTCTTCTCGCCTTGGAAATTGTCAAGTCACAGAACGTGGCCTGTTGTGACAAATTCACGTCGTCTTGGAATGAGTAAGATATATTGCTGTCTGTTGTCGACATGCGAGTAAACGATAAGTACCTGGTGGTCTTCATTCTAACTAAGGTGACTTTAGGCAGCCTGGACGCCACGAGAAGACGAAGCTTGAACGGGGTACCGATAGATGACAGCCAATGAGCAAAAAACCCCCATTTTTCCTTCGAATTGCCCGCAACAGCTAGCTGCCATGATCATGTTTGCGGGACCGAGGCTAACACATGTATTAGAACAACATTGTCATTGACATCTCGTTTTGCTACAATATTCAGTATTTGTCATCGTCATGATGTCTCGCCATGGCCGTCTGTTTTTGTTCTAGTTTCCGAAGGATATTGGTTTCAGGAAGAAATTCTTTCTCGACCTCACGGTGCTGCTGAAGAGTATCTTGAAGCAGGTGTTTCTGCCGATGCCACAAGATATGTAAGTACTATATACATAAAAGGGATGGGTCGCTTAGGGCACCGCCCGAATGATTAGAAGAAGTTTCCAAAGACTGCGAATGCGAAGTCCAGCCCGCCCCAAAAATTGGAACTCAAGCACAACTTCTTAGATGCACCAACCCACTGCTGTGCCAATTTCCCTGATCCCTCGGCTGGCAGAGAGGAGCAAAGCGAAATCCAAACATTCCCGTTCTCTCTTCTTTCTCCCCTGCAGCCCGTATGCTTTAGCTAGATAGTACCATGCCTCGGGAACATGCCAACCGTTTCCCCGGGTAAGGTGACTCAACAATCCCGCCGCCAGATCTACATTATTCGACGAGCCAGTGCCGGACGAAAACTCTGCTTGAGCTTCATGCCTAGCGAGAAACAGTCGTGCGAGGTGTATCGAAGCAGGTACATCGTCCGGATTGATGAATAATGCCTTTTGGTAAGCATCCATCGCGTGTTCCTGCTGGCCTTGAGTGATGTGATATAACCCCAACTGAAAGAGAAATGGTAATCACAAGTAAACTTCAGAGGTATGAGCAATACTCACTTGCACCCACACCTTTGGATTTCCCTCATCTTTTACCTCTGCCTCTTGTATTGCACCCTTGGCCTGATCGATTTTTCCCAGGCGTCTGAATGTTGCTGCAGACATCAACCACAAGTCTGCTATTAGCCGATCCCTGTATGCTGCTCGCAAATTGCGCTTCCTATCCTGGGATGGAGGTGAAGATGGAACGGGGAGAGGCGGCGGCGGCGATACCGTTGGGGTACGATCGTTCGGGTTATGTAGAAACGAGCTGAGACGGCGTCGGGAGTGGATCGAAGATGCTTGATAGGACGTTTGACGTAGGATGGCGTGGAAGTCTATGCCGACGCAAGCAGAGCAGTATGTTGAGTACCGATATTACGACAGTCTTACATGGAAAATGGACATACCAGGTGTCGAGTTCGCTTTCTTAAGACTTCCCGTTTTATTACCTATCTTCCTCGAGATCGTCGAAACTCGTGCACGTCCCTGATGCACACGGTGCTTGAACATTTGTTGCATCTTTTTTCCTTTCGACCTGTCACGATCAAATGATGAAGACCGCTTTGTAGAACTACGTTTCTCGGTTGAATTTGGAGGAACTTCACTTTCGGGAGCTGCAGGAGCGACAGGAATGAGCTCGAGATTGTCCTGTTTCTCATTACTTTCATGAGTCGGCGAATATGATACTGAGCCATCATGAGTTGGTACAGTAACGAGTGGTGACGCGCCCGTTGCGGCCGCACCACCATCTGTCGATGGTCTTGATGTGTTTTGACTTTCAGTAGATGTCCTTTGCGCGGCTACCCAGGAAAACACTTCAAGCCATTTCTGCTCTGCACCCTCTGCACCTTCAATCACCTCGGTCAGCACACCTTGAGTCATACGAAGTTGTAAAGCATATTCGAATAGCTCCTCCCTTGATGGCGATGGGTGGTCCTGAACAGGAGCAAGAAGTGCTCCCGCCGGAGGGATACAAGTGTCTTTGATGAGAGGCATCCGAACCGGCGACAGTGTACCGGAAGGCATATTTACCGCTTCAGTACCAATGACTGTCACAAGATCTTTCTCTGGTACTTTCGGGTTCTCTTCGGAGTTATCGATTCCCGAGGTCTTCGACGAATAGTTTTCAAAAGTCTCTCTGTTCTCCGCACCTTTCTCAGCGGCACCTTCTGCTGGCTCAACTTCGCCAATAGCTGCTCCTGATTCTAACATCTTCCGTGCTTCAATCCACTGCTCTGCGGCTGCAAGCAGGAGCCCAAAAAGATGCCAGTATCGAATCTCACGAGGTTCGGCCTCTACGGCGCGTCCAGCATGATGAATAGCTTGTTCGAGATTATGGTCCGGCCCTGGATGAGCAAATGACAGAGCGAGATGGTATAATGCTGCTGGATCGGGGGTGAATATTGAAGCTTCTTCCGGATCTAAAGAAGGCGGGTAACAGGCTTGTACAAAAAACATGTGCGCAGCCGCAAGACGAGCTGGGCGAGTGTGCGTGTCTTGCTCTGAAAGGCGGCTCCCCATGAAATAATGGTCAAGGAGTAATCAAGGGTTTCCTCACCTTTGAGCGCCGTAACAAAGTTCCAAACGCCTTCTGCGAGATCGACCCGTGCGGCCAGACGAATCCCATCGACGCCGACAACCCGTAGCCTTGTTCTAGCCTTTTTGATACAAACACCAGCCTCACGCACTTCCTTGGATCCCTCCAGTCCAGTCTGATATGTTGCCCACCGGCAAAGCATACGTGCACCGTATATCAACGTTTCCACCCATTCCTTATCAGAAACTGAGTCAGAATCGGCATTGCCAACATTGGTGACATTCTCGCTATCATTCAAATTTCCTGTGCTCGACGACGGCGTGGCAGCATTAGCTTGTCTAGTTTCATATGCTTTCCCGGCGACTTGCGAGTAAAGCAGAAGTGTTCTTCGAGCGAGGGCAGTGTCCCCAGCAACATGAAGTACCCGCGTCATGTGCCGTAAGACCTTGGGGGAGTTGAAGGTGAGGCGGGTCGCCCACCAAAGGATCTGTGGCGAGGAATCATAAATGGCACAAGGTACGGCTCAAAGGAATGACTAACGTCTAAAACCCATCCCGCGTCTTCGCTAGTCGCAGCACCGGCCTCCCACACTCCCACGCAGAGGTCAACAAAATCTTCTACTCGCACATTCCGTTCTCCAGCACGGGGGAAGCTCGTAGAGGCGCATAAGATTGCCCGATAGTCATTTATCACTGTTCGTGCTGTATGCAGCCATTGCTTCTGTCCTCCACGCACAGGAAGAGATATTGATTGCGACGCGTGTAAGGGGTGGTAACGTAAGATTGTGGCTCGGAGATAAAGAACGGAGATGGTAGATCGGTGCCAGGAGCGGAATGTTGCGGGCCAGTAGATGCTACAAGCATTGTAATGGTAAAACCACGTCCACATATCTTCAGAGGAAATTGTCGATGATCCTACCATGGTCACAGAGACTACGATAGCCCGCCAAAGGAGACACTCTACCCAACGCCAGAGTTCACGTTGTTGTGTAAACACTGTCGAATAGGTTGCAAGAGTTGATGCAGCGGGTGTTTGATCTGGAAACATGCTTCCTAAAGACTGGAGGAGAGGTAAAGTAGTACTATATGCATTCAGCGCGACTTTTGGATTGGACGGCGAGAGTCTTTCATGAGACATGCCTGCAATCAAAAGAATCAGTGTCACTGTATAAGCTAGCTGTGGAACAAGCACCTTGCAAACAGACGCTCCTCAGTGTCTCGGTCAAGGCCCACAACCTTCCATCTCTGATCCCTGGTGTATACGGGTCTGTCGGGGTTACGAAGCTACCACCAACGGATGACAATGAGTGTGAAGTTGAGAAGTTTGGGACATGCAGGCCTAGATGATGTTGAGTCGTGGTCGTCGACGTAGAATCAACGGGTATATGGTTTTGGAACTTGAGAAGTTCTGGAACGTCGGAAAGGTGCGACAGGCATTGTGCAGGGTTACCCAAGGCATAAGCATAATATGCAAGTACGAAGTTCAGGTTCTATGAGGTCTGGCATTGGAGACGGTTCAATAAGATACTATGACACGCACGTCATAGTTGGAAGACTTGAGGCTCGTCAACGCATCGTAGTTCATCTTGGCCTCTTTCATCTTCTCCTGTGGTAGTATGTACTCTGTATCCAACTTTACAGGATATTGGGATTCTGTCTCTTCTGGCGCATTGTTGTGATCCTCATCCTGTGAATCGGCCGCAAGTAACAATGCGAGTGTCTGGGTGCATGACGCAATTTGCGCAACGTCCTGAGATCCCCTGCAGTGCTTGTTGAACTTACGCAAAAGTTCCGACCAAGAGAGGTTTGTGCCAGTCGGCGTCCTGGCGGGGTATTTTGTTGACCATTGACCGGAGGTCAATGCATGGCGAAGCTGAGCCCAGTAGTGACGGTCCTTTGCGGACATAGCGTATACCAATGTCACTGGCGCAGGAAAAGAGCTGACCTGTTCAATGAGAGGAATTGTGGTTTGCGTGACATAGCGGGGGGTCACGAGATTCAGCTTCTTTCTCGTCCTAATGTTAGGTAGCTTTCGCAAACTGGGACTTACAACAGTTCTAACCGCGAGACTAGCATTGCGACCTTATCCTACCTATTTGTATGGCTTATCGTTACATATTTCAACCTTCTAAAATCATCTTTTTGACACTTGTACGGCACCATTCATCTGATCAACCGCGAACGTCCAGTTGTGTGTCAGTCACCAAATTTGTTTGTCTATATTAACATGGATTCTGCCATGTAATCTCCGTCTGAGGCCTACAGCGGTGCGTTACACTGGAAGGGTCTCATGGGTTGGAGAATCATTAGCCGAGGCCGAGGACGCAGCCGAAGCTTCGGATGGCCGCCTCTGTTGTCAGCTCCGGCGAACGAGTATGATTTCGCTCAGGTAGATTCATCACTTGCCGAGATGTCGAAAAATGTTTTGCAACAAGAGAAAGTACACAAAATGAAATAGATCATAGTACTGCCAGCAGTTCAGAACATGAGGATACTTCTAAGGCAACGATTTCCAGCTTTTTTGGAAAATGTACAGCAAACTCCACCAATTCCTGATACTCGTACTTTGCAAATAGTACTTTGCACTCCTTAGAAACTGCCTCAGCATCTTTCCATGCCAACTGATCTAGAGCTGTCACCAGGATAGCATCAATCTTGCCCAAGAAAGTCTCAATGATGGCACACTTCTGAGAGGTAGCAGAAGACATAGCAATAGATTGAAGATGATATGAGATGCATGCAGTAGAAGGATTGGGAACAACAAAGAAGTCTAGCTGAGAGCCAGAACATTTATATGACTCTGGCCTGTACACATATCATGTAAGCAATCATGAGACTTGGAGTCATTGACTGGGGACAACTATCAGGGGCCATCTCATCCTCCTGCTTATCCTCCTGCTCTTGCCCCTGTTTTGTCCTCCCACCTCCAGTCAATCTTTGCCCTTGTAGCCTTTCCCACAATGGTCCACTATGCTCCGTTACAGGCCTTGTCTATAGTTTGACCCTTACCCTTCAGATCTCATGCATACCTTTCTCCGAAGTCCAATGAGGGGACTAACCATTTCCACACCAGTCTCTACATCATTCCTGACATTCCCAAACCCTCTGTTGGACTACAATGATGCACTGGATACACATTGTGTGCCTGGCCAGGCATGTTTCTCTTCACACCAGAAACAATGGATCATTGTTACTTGCACATATACATATGTCAATGTCTACCTTAGATAGCACTCTCAGTCATTTATTCACACTAAGGGTGAGCAACTATTTACTACACACTTACATTCACTGACTGTACCTTAGACTTATACTCATATTGATCTGTCTAGGTACAATCTAATATTAGTTGTTTATATTGCACTAGGGACTTATACTCATATTGATCTGTCTAGATCTACTCAGTACATGACCCATATTCCAATAGGTTATGAATGATAGTTGTTCAGCTACTTTCTGAAGTGTTGATGTTGAATCCAGGCTCCGTCAATGCTCCAACATGCACCATGTCATGTACCTGATTTCTTTGTTCTTGCCTCTCAAAAACTCTCTTAACAACAAATCATGTCTCTCTCCACTGTTTTGCCTGGCAACTCCTCTGTTTCTGTCAGGTTTGAAGATTCTAGGGGCTCACCTCCAGGAGCAAGAACTCACTAGTTGGTAAGTCAAGGATAAGAAAGGGAACATACAGGTGTTCCAAGGTTGATCTGGGGGCTAGGCAATGTCCCAGAGTTGATACAACATGGGTAGAGGTTGGTCAAGTCTGTGGGAATGTTCTGTGGACTGAGACAACTATGCTGGAGAGAAGAAATTGAGAGAGAAAAAGAAGTAGATTGAGAGGAGAGAGACAGAGTAAGTAAAGAGACAAGAAACATAGGCAATATCAAGACTAGTGACTGACTTATGGCAGGGCTGGGACTATATACTTGGGGATCTCAGGGTAGACTGGTTGGTCAAGGGGTTCTCAAGTGGGCAGCACCTGCCCAAGGTTTGGCTTCCTGTTATAGTGGGGCTTAGGTATGGTTTAGGGTAGGTCCTATGGCCAGATCAGCTGGGGCACAGATGTGGGGTCTTTTTGGAGCTACAGGTGGGCCCTGAAGG
>JABCKS010000219.1:0-28902 GCA_018851325.1 Termitomyces sp. DKA19 | reverse complement strand
TCCCTCCCTGATAATGGTCCCAGTGGTTCTCTCAGAGGTATTCCAAGGTCTACAATATCTTTGAGTTCAACAATAGCATTGCTGCCCAGGCCTATGACAATGCTAACCACCAACTTATGGTCACTAGCCATAATGGTACAATCAAATTCTTTAGTGTCAGTGCAGATGGTAAGTATTGGCAGTTATGTCACCCTGTCTTAGTCTAACCCCTGGCAGTTGACATAATGGAATTGTGGGTCATTCCACCCACAGCTGATGCCATCCCCACAAGCCTCAAGTTCTTTGGTGCTGGTAGCCAAAATATACTGCTCACCAAGATTGAAAATGGCAAAATGTAGGTGTATCTGAACAGTCAACATTGGATCCAAATTTACCCATTACAGCCTTTGCATCAATGCTCAAACTGCCAACCAGCTGTGGCAAAAGCATCTAATGAGTGCAATGTGCACTGTTTCTTGCTGTTGTCCTCCCTATCATTAACTGCCTCCTCCAGAGGTCATGCTGCCCTTTTGCCTGATGAAGACCTCTTGGTCACTCATAACCTCACCCAAGGCCACTTTCAACTTCACCAATTTCCTGGTACTCTGGCCAAAGCAATACCAGGCATTACATCTACCCAGCATAGAATCATTCAAGGAGTATTTGCAGAAGAAGGCAAAGTTATCATGTGCAGCAGTAATCATGGAATGGTCTATGTGGTAGACATGGTGACTCAGGAAATATTGCAGAAGTTGTCTGGATCTGGTGAGTTATATAACCCTAGTTGATAATTTGTGCTCATGGTATCTTAGGACTCATGCAAGTCATTGCAGTCACCAGACATGAAGATGGATATGATATAATCATAGGTGGCTCCAGTTTTGGAGGTTTTGAGGCATATATGTGGGTGAAAGAGGTCCATAGTCCTGTATCACTGTCAAGTCTGCATTCACCAACTTGTCATCTAGCCCTTTGAAAGTGCCAATGGCCCACTTGCAATGGACTTCATGGTGGTTTATGCAAAGTGGTTCTCTATTGTGAAACAAGCCACATACTGCATGTTGTATGCTGCTGTGTTATTGTGGGTACTGTTTCCAACAATGGGTGTCCCCTTTGTCAATGTTTATTTACTTGCCCTCCCCTTAATATCTTTTTGTGTACTAAATTCACACTCCCTAGCCCTTTCCTGGTGTCAGAGCACTAACTGCACAGCTTCTTAAGTCAAATGCTCAAGATCTTGCCACCCACCATTGTGTAGCTCCAGATGCTTTCACTCAACCCATTGAACATATGGTGCTCTCCCCCATTATTTCTGCAGATAGTAATATTGCAGAGCAAAGTGCAAGTCCAGTCACCCTCTTGTATGTTACCCAGGCAGTCATTGCCCAATCTTACACTATGATCTGGACCATCACTAGTGCACAGGCCAAAGAGGTCTCCACAATCACTTGATTTGTTATGGTTACTTGCCCAATAGCAGAGAGTTTTACTACCACAAAGCTGGAGTTATTAGAGGAAGAGTCTGCCAAGTTGGATGATGTAGAAGAACCATTTCATGTTGTTGACAACCTATAATATCTAATTGTATTTCATTCTCATTGGAAAATGAAGCTTTATGGAGGTACTGAACTTCTCATCATGTGAATCCCTATGGCAGGATGTTGAGCACCTTCTTGACAAGATGACAGAGTCATAGACTAATGCACTAGACACACAAATTGCAGAGCCAATAGCGCTTGCACACAATCAATTTGACATGAGTGAGTTACCAATGGCAATGTGCATGAATTGTTCCCTTATTCTTTTTTCTTCAGGTGACCATTTTTTTCTTGGCTTTAGCAAAGTGGCACCTTTCCTCCAACTTGTGGTCTTCATGATCACTGTCTGCCATGTTGTCCTACACCTTCCTCATAGGGGAACTGTCTGGATGTTCCAGATGTACACTAAAATCATAACTGCCACTTTTTTCTTTCTCCTGTCTATTCTGCATCCCATCACTGTCATTCTTGATAAATTTCCTGTCAATATTTGCACCACTATGAAACCCCTTCATGTAGAGGGAAAGTCCTTGGTTTATGCTTCCTGTCCAAAGTGTCATGCAATTTACAGGCCCAAATTCCCTGATGATAAAGCAGGAAATACCAGCAAAGTACCTGTCTACCCCTTACAGTGTGACACCATTTGGCATGGTGTTTGCTGCAAAGAATTGCTCATTCATCCTAAGTCAATAGGAACTCACTGACTGGACATCTACATTCCCATCTGGCCTTATGTTGTATTTGACTTTAAAGATTGGTTTGCCAGGTTACTCTCATGAGAATCATATGAGAAAAAGATGGATCAGGCTTGGAAGCAGATGGAAATGCCTTCTGATGGAATACTAAGGGACATCTTTCAAGGTTCTCTCATCCAAAATTTCAAAGGCTCCAATGGAAAATCTCACTTTAGCATTTCTGGAGGTGAAAATGCTGGTTGTTACCTTTTCTCACTCAGTGTGGATTTCTTCAACCCTTTGGGCAACAAACAAGCTGGAAAGAAGATCTCTATTGGCATAATATGCATTGCATGCTTGAATTTACCTATCAAGGAATGGTATAGACCAGAGAACATGTTTGTCCACATCATTCTTGGCCCTAAGGAATCTGAGGCCCAACTGGATAGAATGAATCCGTACTTGCACCCCATCATTGATAAATTCTTGGATCTCTGGTCAGGTGTTGTCTTTAGCTGGACCACCAACTTCCCTTACAGTCAACTGATTCTGTGTGCCATTGTTCTCATAATTTGTGATCTCATAATGGTTCAAAAAGTTGGAGGCTTTACTTCAATCCATCATAAGTACTTTTGTTTCTGCTGTTGGTGCAACAGGACATCTCACAAACTCAGCAATATCAATGTTCAATGCTGGAAATTCCAAACTGATGAAAAATGTCAAGACTTGGCAGAGAACTACTTCTTGGCTTCCTCTCCAGAAGAGGCATCTGCTCTTGTTGGAAAATCAGGTTTATGATGGACCAAGCTTCTTCAGCTTTCATACTACAAGGCATCAACATACCTTGTTGTCAATGTTATGCATAATCTCTTTCTTGGGTTGATAAAAGAACACTTCCAGAACATCCTTGGTTATGACCCTGACAATAAGAAGTGCAAGACCAAGAAGGGAGCTCCAGCAAAGTTGACTGTGGTGAATATTCAGTACAACAAAGCCAATCCCAAGCCAGATCCAGAGAATGAGCCAAAGATTTTCAATGATGTATATATGTTTTGCCAGTGGCTTCAATGGCCCATTGATTTCAGTGCTGAAGGCCCAGCTTTTGATAAAGCAGTCAAGAGATGGAGAAATCTGCACAAAGAAGCCCTGGTCCCTATGGCAACAGGATTAGGTATTCAACTATTGCTAGGAGATAAAGGGATTAGAGAGGACTATGCTTGTGCAATCCTTCTCTGGGTATGTATAAATTGGTCAATGTGTATGTACAACATTGACTTAGAATTGTTCTACTAGCAACTTCAGCAGCCAGTGTTAGAATCTAATTCCTAGATAATTACAGACAAGTTAGTCTGAGTCCTCAGTCTGTGATATAAACAACTGTATTTCTGTACCTAGATAATCACAGACAAGTTAGTCTGAGTCTACAGTACAATTAGTTCATCTGATTGTGTAAGTAAAACTGTTTCTACTCACCCTCAGTCCATGATATAAACAACTGAAGGTGTTCCTTGTAATCTAGTGTATATATATATAGAAGCAGGGTAAACAAAGGGGGCAGGAAAAGGTGGAGCTTGAAGTAGGAGTCCTGCTCTAGTAGTGAAATCAGAATAGGAGCAAATAGAAGAGGGCTAAGTATAGTAAAGAGCTTGCTTCAGTTCTATAACTGCCACTATTCTCAAGCCACCTAGTACCAAGTCTCAATGGATTTGTTATCCAAACATACTGTCAATTTGGTCTATGAGAAAGTAAAATGAGTCACTGTACTTCTTCAAGGACCTCTTTTCTTGATTATACTGGTCATGATTGCAAATGAAGAATGCAGCAGTCTTAGTAGGGTCAAAAGGGAAGAACTCAGCTTAAAAATCACATTCAAACTCATTCCAACTTGCAAAACTCCCTACTCCTTCATTTCTTTGGAAAACATCCAGTGCATATGTCAAAGCATAATCTAGCTCTATATAAGAAAGGACCTGTCCAATCTTTAAAGCATCAGAACAAAATGCTTCACTGCTCAGCTGGATATAAGCTGATACCAAACTGAAGAAACTGCTCTCTAGTCTTACAGTCTCCATCATAAGTATTAGAGAGAGCTAAGTGGGATATTTTTGAAATGTGCCATCATTATAGTGTTAAAACAAGCTGGTGGCAATGTGTTAGGGGGTACAAGAACTGTCTGAGGAGTTGAAGAAGAAAGGTGGAAGCATTCTAGGAGGGTCTGAAGGGAATGGGCAATAGCCTCTATGGATTGGGATAAACTGGCAGGTTTATTTGTGTGAAGAGTGAGAAAATCTTAGATAGACTGTACTCAAGTCTCTAGAGCTAAGGCATTGTCCTGAGGGCTAGAAGTATCCAGAAGGTCTACTGGCAGTGTTGAACTAGTTATAGAGGCTAGTTAGGTTGGAGTTGGGGACACAATTGTGGGGAAAAAACTTTGAGGTGCATGAGTAACTCTAGCAGCTTAAAGGGGGCTTCCAGACAAAAATAAGAGACTTGTTCTGCTGTAAGAGCAACCTCTGGAGGCTGTAGCAGAGTCAATCAACTGGCAGAAGGAGATCCAAATCATTTTCAATGTCTATAAGAAGTTCTAGAGGTCTAACTACTCATCTGGCAGAAGGAGATCTAAAGATAACAAGTCTGAGGATTTCCAATGCCAGTGTTCAGAGAATCAACTCTAGAGCTTCTAATAAAAACACTACATAACACTAAGTCCAGAGTCCAATCCTAAAAATGGAAGTTCATCTTAATTGTCCTTGATCTCCAGCTTTCTGAGGCATAGCCACTTTTAAAAATTGTTGTTGGATAGCTCTGGCTCAAAAGTACTTGTCACTAAAAGATGGAAGGATGGGAATGTGAGGACAGCTCAGAATGAGGGAAACAAGAATAGAATCTAATTTGGACAAGTGCTCTGACAATAAGCTTTTTTGTAGTTAAGCCATTTATAAGAAAAGTTCAGAGAGTTAATTTCTTGCATGTTAAAAAGTAGACTGTGTAATAATAGATCCTAAGTAGATCAAGTAGATTTAAATCCCTAGTCTCATATAATCAATTGTATTTCACTATACTTAGGTAGATCAAGTAAGTTTAAATCTACTCAGACAGTAAGTATCAGTATGCAGTCAATATAATGGTTTGGTTACTCACCCTCAGTCTTGTATAATTGACTGAGGGTGTAGTCTATCTATGGCATATATTTATAGGTATCTGTAACAGTGGTGGTAATTATCAAGGTCTTTTGATGCAGTGGCCATGTCAAAGTGTCCAGTGCAGTGGCCATCCAACTAAGGAGTATGTGTGTTGGTACTTACACAGTTGTTGCTTGTCCAACATAGGTAAGTACATGAAGATGGCAGGAGTAAGCAGTCAATTTAGTCATTCAAAAGACAATTATATCATATACAATGACCTGCACAAGTAATGGCAGCAGTTGAGAACAGCAAGATATAATACAACCTGTGTAATCAGTAGCAGCCATCAATGAATTCAAATAATCTCCATAAGATGAGCAGTAGAGAAAATCAAATTTGACATCACAATAGCAATTCATTGAAGATGTAATATTGACACTTTTAACTCTAGTGCATTATAAAGATTCCTTCTTTACTACACCTTCCCACCACCAAATAGAGAAAGCAGCCTTTTGCATTAGAGAAGCATATGAGCAATCTTCCACTTGTTGAGCAGTACTCTGAGAAAGTTCAGTAGACATATAGGTACTGAAGCATCCAGAATTGGAGAGTTGTTGGGGGGTATCCTTGATGACCTTGACAATGGATCTACATTTAAATGAATAGATCCTGGCTGATGACTTGTTAAGCTCTGGAAAGGATGTGTAAACTACCCTTTATGCTGCCAATTGCTCATTTGTATTTTTATACACCCTTATCCATTAAGATGCAGCATGGTAAGTAAATAAATTGACCATTGAAGTACTATACATATCAAATGGCTGCTTTTCTGAACAGCCACACACAAAATAACAGTGTCCTTATTTGGGAGGGAGGGTGTGGAATAATACAGAGATTAGATTCTTAGAGTCCAGACACAATGTGTGAAGACAACTAAATTAGGTATCTGCAGAATAATACAGAGAGTAGATATATAGGTTGCTAGTAAGTAAATACATAAATAAAGGTAAGTGGAGTGGCATACTCTTAGAGTCCAGACACAATGTGTCAAGATGACTAAGGGTATCCAGTTACAAGTATGTAAGTTTTATATGATAGAAATTTAGGCTGAAAAATATAAAGACTAGTAAACAAAGATCTTGCATAGTGTTGACAAGGCAAAGGAAGTAGATGATATAAAAGGAAATCAAAGGCTTGATGCAAGCCTGGCAAAGTCATTGTTCAACAGAGGAATATATGATATCAACTCTATCCATCATCAACTAATTCCCCACCCCTTAACCCAGTCTGCAACACAACCTGTTATTTTTGAGGATTGACATTGTTTTCATCATTTCTGGCAGGAAGGCTGGGACTACTGCCTAAGGTATTCACCAAGGAGCAGTATGAGAAGACTGGTATTGATGATCTTTAAGAACTGACATTGATTTTGTTTTGATTTTCTGCAGATATTAGCATTCCTGTTGCTGCTGATAGCAATCAAAAGAAGTTGCTTAATAATGTGGGTGAACTACCTGAAGATTGATCTTTAGAAGTATAAATCTATTATGCACTGTTAATCCTCAGTCACTGTATAATCAATTATATTTGGTGCATACCTATTATACACAGTCAATCTAATCTAATTGTAAGTATGGCTTCTGTCCATATAGTTTATACACTCACCTTCAGTCACTATATAATTAACTGAGGGTGTTTTATGGAGTCTAGTAGTATATATACATTCCTTCTTCATTGTCTCAAGCTCAGACCTATTGTCAACATTGACAAAGACTGGCCACTGGCCAAAACTACTCATGGTGTATTGACTGCTGACTGGATCTCAACACTCCTCCTCATTGTAAGTGGTCATCTCCTCCTTATGCAGGAGCCTGGCATATACCAAGGATTGTTCATAGCTTTATGAATTGTGGCATAGCCAGAGCTTTTGTGAATATATCAGTAGTGTTATCTTTTGTGTTGATGTATTGCAATACTAATTCTTTTGAGGCAACTTGCTTGCATAGGAAATGGTACTTGATGTCAACATATTGGATACATTGATGGAGCATTGGGTCTTCTGATAGATTCATAGTCAAGTTGTTACCACAAAGTACAGTTGTGGGACCTCCCAGTAGATATCCTATTGCTATGAGTAAGGTTTATAGCCATATACATTCCTGTGCCACTTTGAATGGAGCCATATATTTAGCCTTGCAACCTGAGCCTAGTAACTCATGCATATCCACCTATGCTCCTCCTAGCATCCAGACAGTTTGCCCAGTTGGAATCTATAAACTCCACTAACTTGACAGGCTGCTTCCCTCCTAGACCAAGTCCCAGTATATGAGTACCCTTGAGGTAGCAAACTGTGCATATTACTATGTACCAATAGGTGTGGGTATAGCAATCAAGGAATTGCAAGAGTTGCTGGACTACATATTGGATGTCAGGGCATGTGGAGACTGCTAACCAGAGTAGTCCACTAATGAGTCTTTGATATGGTATGCAATCAATCTTATCACATTTGGCCTGAGTGAGCATTGCAGTATCTGCATATCAGAGTTTGGTTCCAGGATCCATGGGTGTAGAAAGAGGTGCTGCCTCTGTCTGGCCAAATTGTTGGACTAATTTGTCAATCAGCATTGTCTAAGATAAATATACTCAATGGTTTTCTTGATCCCAGTTCACTGCCATGCCCAAAATGTGGCAGGGGGTCCTTAGATCAGTGATGGTCCATGTTTCACTCATCTGGGCTTTGAAGTGTGTGTTTTCAGCCTTGGTGCTGGCTATGGAGAGGAAGTTGTCCACATGGATACCTGCAATGACTACTGCAATGTCAGTTTTTTGGTAGTAGATATATACTTTACATTCAAGATGTATAAATCCCCATTTTTGCATGTTCCTATCCATTGTTTTATTCTGAATTCTCTCCACCTGTTTCAACCCATAGAGTCCTTTCAGTAAATAACAGACCCATCCTTCTTTACCCTTCTCTTCAAACCCCCTAGGCTGTTCCATGAAGACCACCTTCTCCTTAGGTAGTATGCCATTCAAAAAGGCCATCTTGATGTTGATTTGGTTTGCATTCCAACCTAGGGTAGCCACCATGTATAGTAGGATCCTCTGAGACTCTGCATGTGCAGTAGGTGAGGTTGTCTTTGTGTAATCTCTGCTATATACTTGATTGAAACCTTGAATTACATGCCAAGTCTTGAATTGCATTACTGTACCATTTTCATCTTGTTTAATCATGAATACTGGTCAGCCTTTCAGGACACAGTATCCTTGTAGAACTTCTTCATGTGACACTAGGGTCCAGATGCCCATATCCTTGAGTGAGTCAAGTTTTTTTTTGATATAAAGCCTCTCACTTCAATTCATCCAATGAGTCTCTGGCTTCTTCCCAAGTCTTTGGTGCTTCCAAATTGGCTTTGAGGTTGATGTCAGTAGGATTGTTAATCATGTCAAGTGCTAAAAGAGTCTGATCTAGATCTGAATCAGGCTTTGTGTCACCAACATCTACCTGCCTTCTTCCTTCTATTTCTCTCCTCTTCTTTGCTTTCTCTTCCCTGACTTGAATTGCCAACTCCTTCAATTTCCTTATTGCCCTCTTTGTCCTCATCTCTCCACAATTTCCTTGGTCAGTATTTCTGTAGGAATTATCATGTGCTGTGATCACTGGATTTGTAGATTCTGTGGCTTGGCTTCAGGTATGTTGGGTTTAGGTAGAGGAAGTATGATGGGTTCATCATAGGTGGGTCCAGGAATGCTTGGTATGGGAGTGTTGTCATTATGAGGTTGTTGTAGTGTGGGAGATGCTGTTTTAGCTATGTTGTCTACAGTAATTGAATCAAATTCAGAGTTATGATGGTGTTGGGTTGTGAGCAATAGGCTATTGTAACTTTTAATGAATTGGATGTGGTACAAACTGTAGACCTTTCTGGTGGCACAGTCATAACATGGGTACACCTTTGAGTTTTGATCATAGCCAATGAGAGTGCATTCAATCAAGCATTCATATATTTTTGGGTTGTGCTTATTCATTATTAAAACAAATACTCAACATTCTATCTCCCAGATGTAGAAGTAGTCAAGTTTTTGCTCATACCACAATTCATCAGGTGTAATGTCTCATACTGCAGATGTCTTATTTTTCCCATAGACATGTGCTAGTGTTAAATAAAATTCATCCCATAAAAAGGGTGGGCATTTTGCTGCTATCCTTATTGTATGTGCCTTGCCCATTAATGTTTGATGCATACACTCCACACAACCCATATAAGCAGATGTGTATGGAGCCCTAACCTCAAGTGTGATGCCTTTATCTTTATACCATTTCTTATGGTCATCACTATTGAATTCCCTATCTCTGCCAGTCTATAAGATCATCAAATATAGACCCATTTTGTTCTCTCAAGCTAGGATCCAGGCCTTAAGTTCATTGAAGCCATTGTCCTTGGTTTTCAATAGTATTGACCAAGGTTTCATTATATAGTCATCAACAGTGTTCATTATATAGTTATTGCTAGTCCTTGACATTATGGCTGTCTGCCCCATTAAGTCCACCCAGACCTTTTCCAGCCTCCTAGTAGCTCTAAGCTCCTCACCCTCTTCCCTCTCCTTTGGTACCAGCATTCTTGTCTGCTTGCCAAGGATGCAATGGTCACATTTTGTAGGTTTTGAGTGGAAGTGTGAGGGCATACCTTGGATCATGCCTGCACATGCCATCTTGATGATGGACTGGTAATTTGCATGGCCTAATTGGAGGTGTTATGAATGGAGGTCAGAGGAAGCATATACTGCAAGTGCATGGTTGTTGGCAAGATTTAGTGTATAGAGGCCCTGGTTTGGGATGAGGGCAACAGATGCTATTACCTGGCCATCTTCTTTGCTAAGTGTTGCTTTTGTGTTGTTGAAGGTAGCTGACACGCCTAGCTGTTTGATCATTTTGCTAATTGATACAAGTTGGATGGTATATGTTGGGACATGGAGAGCATTTTCCAGGTTGAGGCATCCACCTTCTGTGACATATAAATGTAAGGTGTCTACTTCTGTCACAAATATTGCTGACCCTCCAACACTTCAGATAGGATAATGCATTGGTGTGATCAATCCAAAGTCACTGGCATTGGGGAAAATGTGAACTGTGGCACCTGAGTCCAGGAAGAATGGGTTGGGCATGATATCAACACAGGATAAGGCAGGATTGAGATCATGATTGGGTTGGGTGATGTCTGTAGTATTCTCCTCCTCAAAAACAATCCACACATCAACCTCAAGTGCCTTCATGTCTGCCAGTATACCTGAGTCTGATAATGCATCCAAGGCAAGTCCTACAAATTTCATCTGGGTCATTGTCACTGATTTTTCAGTCTGCATGGCAAGGTAGGCTGTGATGGTGTCAGAGTCTCCTTTAATTGTAAAAATACTTCCTCCCAAGGGCATGAGTGTAACCCCAGCTGAGTTCTTCTTATCCTTATTGCCTTTCTTATAGAAGGCTAGATATGCCTTTTTCAATTCTTCCAGAGTCTTCCCAACCATTGCACTACCCTCTGAAATACACTATGGAGCAGTGTAACCTATGTATATGTGAGCAGCCCATCCTTTTGCTTTGCATGTGAAACATGTGATCTTACTCCTGAGTTCCTTTGTGAAGAATGCTGTTGGGGATGTATCAGCTGGTGTGGTGCCTGTCCTGTCTGCCTCCAGCAGAGTTTGTTCTCCTTCAAGGAAACATCAAATCTCCATTGGTCTGTACTTCCTATTTGCCTGGCCCAAGTCCTGGGAGATGATTGATCTGATGTGTGAGAAGGATTTGTTGGACAAGGATGATAAGACAGCAATCAACTTAAGGAGTTCCTTGATGATGTCACCAGCATTCCTTGAAAGCACAGTCTATCTTCTCAAAAATTTTGTCAACCATTTTGGTGATGGGTTCTGTCAGAGAACACATGGTGGTGAGTGCCTCTTGTAGGAGTTGCACTTATTGAACAGGGACAGTACCACCATGTCTTTCTTTCAGGTATTTCCAAAATGTGACTGAATCTTCCTTGTCAGTGCAAAGTTTCTACTTAGACATGGAGATTGTCCATTTCAGGAAAGCACAGGCTTGTCATTTGTTGGAGGTCCAGGCATGGTAGGCTCAAGGTTTGTAGGTGGCCATGAGGGGCAGATAGTGGGTCAAAAATGTAATCCCAGAGCTGTACCATAGAAAGTTCAAGTTTTATTGTATAAGCTTAGTTTGAGTACTTGCCATCATCCTTTTCCAAGACATGTCTATTCCAAGATGAGGTGTTTCTTCCAATTAGCAGGATGATAGGATTGCTGCTATTATCAACTAGCTACATTTTAGTGATCTGGGTAGCAGATAGAGTTGCAGGTGGTTCAGAGGGTTGGTCTTTTGGTGGATGCACCATAGCATACTAGAGATAATCAGGGAGAGGAAGAACAAGAAGATTTTAGGTGTATGTAATCAAACAAGATTGCAGATGTGATCAGGTGATGATCCTGACAGATAATCAGGAGCAGATATGAGGACAGCAATTGTCTTGCAAGGCAGTATTCTAAAGCAGAGATTTTGTCTTCTAATATGCAGCACAACAGTGGCCCATAACCTGTTAGAAGTATAAATCCATTATGCACAGTTAATTCTCAGTCACTGTATAATCAACTATATTTGGTGCATACATATTATGTATAGTATGCACTGACCCTCAGTCACTGTATAATTGACTGAGGGTGTTCTATGGAGTTCAGTGGTATATATACATTCCTCTATCATTGTCTCAAGCTCAGACCCATTGTTGATGTTGACAAAGACTGGCTACTGGCCAGTGCTACTCACAGTGTATTGCACTTATCTGATTGTGTCTATCATGGCTTCCTGGTGCAACATCATAGCTTTTTTAAGATGTTTACTTTAAAGAGTTGTCTTCTATCTACCAGAGCAAGTGAATTTTCCTCTAACAGTATGTCCAACTTAGGAGCCATGGAAGGACCATTCCTTGCAGGCATATTATATCCATATATGTGCCAAGCTTTCTTATCTCTGTTCTTCTGGTTGTATAGCCTGCTCAGAGTACAAAGCTCTTCCTTTGGATTTCATGCCTTGCCTCACTTTATACCAGACTTTTTGGACTTACATGCTCACAAATGGCATTTTACTTTTGCACATATTTAGACAGCCTGAGGTTTCTAAGAATCATAATGAGCCATGGTTGTCTGTTGGGTAGTATATAGCCTTGTTGATTAACATTTGGCATTGGCAGATTGCAATACTCTTGTGAGTTAAATTTCCATTATCTCTCTGGTTGCAAAATGTTATTGTGGTTTGTATTGATATGGCTGCCTCAATAATGAGGACAGCTGGTGTGAGAAATAAATATTCCCTAAATTCCACAAGGCTGAAAATTGTAAGCTTAAGAGGACACTGAAAACTATAGGTGAGGGACCTCCACAAGTAAAACTGCTTCCTCTGCTGCAAGTAGCAAAGATGACCTACATGACAATGTAGCCAGGTGCTATCCAGGGTGATCCACAGATCAATGATCCATGATCACCTATCAAACCTTTGCCAACAAGATTTCATTCATGACTCTTGTAAAGAAAAACTCATACTACTCACCTAGTCAAGCCTCTGCTACCCTCCAAAGGACACATAATGCTCCACCCAACTGCTAGCCACCAAAGTGAGGAGGAAAAAGACCAAGGGAATGGGCAGAGAAGTAAAAGAAGGTTTAGCCAACTGAGGGCTAAACCTTGCTCCTGGAGCAGTCAAGGCTGCACCAAGAATGCATTGGCCAATAGAAAAAGTAAGGCATATAACCATGCCATTGACAAGGTCTGTACACATAGGAGGAGGTATACAAGAAAGGGATTTTAAAGGAAAAAGGCAATCAAGGTAGTTTCTATGGCTGAAACATGCCCAGGGAGCAGATCTCTTAGGCCTAAGAGCTTCTATTTACTTCAGGAATACTAGTTAATATACTATTTGAGCCCTGTTCATTAGTTTTGAGACTGTCTCACACTTTTGAACTAAAATTGATAAATTGATTACTGCATTATGATTGGGAGAGAGTTTAAGTACAAAAGAGCCCTGAACTCTTGCAAAAACTAAGCATGACACATTGGCCAAGTTTGCAAACTTTGTGCCATTAGTCAATAGAAGTGTATTATTGGGAATGAAAAATTGAAGGAGAGCCATTACAACAAGCACAAATTGTGAGCTTTTCTTCATCTGGTATCATGCATACAACTACTAAGTACTCAAACTTAAAGCTTCTAATTAGCCAGGTATCAGTTAGTCAAACTTAGATTTTGCATCAGTATTGCTTAGTACTCTCAAAGCTGGACAGATGGCATTTCTGGCAACTGCTTCGTATTCTTTATATATTATCTCCAAGACAGCATCAGCAGTAACTATGGTTGATATGTGAGTGTTGTGCTAATGGCTGCATCCAATCAGATAAAGCCTAAACATTGTTGCAGAATAAATGCAGTATGTAGACTAATTCACTCAATTGGACATATCAAACATTTATCTGCGACAAGCTGCAGGTCTTTATAACAGTAACAGTATGTTTTCTTCCAAGCTACAAACTGCAGGTAGTCTGTTCATGAATGACTAAACTAGATCATCATAGTGACATTGGTTCAATGGTGTGTCCTCAGATCTCTGGTCATACCACCTGAATCAGTCTCACACACTTTTGAGTTTCTATGCATAGAGAATATATTGGCAGTAGGAGACTCCTTTTTTCTCAAAGTCAGGCATCTTACTTTGTTCTCCCTAGTCAGCACAAGACATCCCTACTAAAAACCCATCATTATATTCATTGTATGTACCATTTTATTCCAGTCCTCTCAAAAAGCTCTGTCTAATCTTTTTTTCTTAGCTTGTTACATTCCTTCTTGCAATTTGTAAGCCAACATCAGTTGAATTGTCTTGTTCATGGACACTTGTTGCTGGCAGGACCAGTCTCGGGAGGTTTCAGATGATGACTAGGACTGAATAGACAGAGGGAGTAACCTCAGTGAACAAGGAGCACTGAAATATTATTGTATGTATGTACCTGAATAGACAGAGGGAGTACTACTCAAGTACAGATGAAACGACAGTAGAATATGCAGACTTACACCTCAGTGAACAAGGAGCACTGAGGTGTGACTGTAACGAACGACAGAAACAAACGGTCTACGTGACAATGCGTAGGTCGCATCGGCTATATTCAACAACACTAACCTTCCCATAGGTACTGCATTGAGTGAGACAAGATTCTATCGCTCTTCTACTATCACATGCTGATTCATCCATCCTTTAGTATTTGATGTTCTCCAGTTTGTGTTTAATCACCATCATTGTCGGATACCTTCAAAATATTCTCAACAGGTACAGCTCTCCTGTAACGACTGACAGTAAAGGACGGCTCGCAGGGGTAGGGTCTAGTTGAACGTTTAATAAAACGATGGGTATGAACTGATGGGTGGAGGGAGAAATTGCTCTCTGCGTGCCTGGTCTCGTCCATCGCCTGCGACATGATCGTAACCATATCAATTGTCTGCTTCCTAAACAGGATGCGTACTGGATTCTTGAGGTAAACCCAATGATGGCCCCATGCGATGCACCTGCAGGCATAACAACTCCTCTTTGATTACTAGATCCGAAAACGTAATCAACCGTCTGATTACTTTCAGGAAAGTTTCATCCACCCAGTTTTTTTGTAATGTTGTTGAAATTACAGCCAATAGTATAAGCATTGGGCTTCTGACAAGCGCAACTTCAACATGTACCCTTCTTGTGGTGAGCGTCAAAGTACTTATTCAGTGTGTCAATCAAAGACTAAAAAACTTCTCACTCTAGTACTATCTTACACCTTCGATAAGCTTACTTTACGGTATATCTTATATATAACATAACTTCCATATCCTTGCATTAACATGTGGTATCTTCCCACAGTCTTTGTAGCGGTGAAAGGGAAATGTTCGTATTAATACATGTTGGACATCTTGATCCTTGTGCTGCTGAGTGAATTCGTTAAATACCGCCAGTCTATGTCAATTGTATGTTGGTGAGGCCCCGTCACTTCAGCTCTTTTCATACAACTAAAGTTCACAATTCTGGTGGCAACCGAACGTAGGGCATGTATGCGAATCTCTGTTTCAATGTCCTCGTGCTAGCCATGGCTCATCTATGCGCGATCTAGGTCGAACTCTCGTGCCAAGGTTCGCAAACTATTTCGAGGAGTACGAGAATGCATCCCAGAGGACGAGCAGAGTACCACTGGTTCAGCTGATGCTCACTCTATATTGTTCTGACACATTCCTGTTTTCCTGAAGCAGGATCCACATGAATCTCTCCTGACCCGGAAGACAGAGCCAGGCGAAGGTCCAAATGTTTTATGTTGGGAAAATCAAGTCTGCAGGCCAGATGAATATTTATTAGTAAATAAGAATATTTATGTTACATTGAATCCGAGAGATGCTCCTTGCGAAAAACAAAAGTGGAGAATTCGATATCAGTGTCTCTAGCCGTATCAATCTCCACGCGATGGCAAGGAAGAATATCAGGGCACACAAGCCTGGCTTCTCTGTACTAAGCTATCGGTAGGTACCACAACATTCAATATAATGTGAGTCTAGCGATACAAGATTGTGAACCACTAGCAAGACCACCAATCGAGTTTCATTAGTTCAGCGAATTGACGCAGAATGTACGGCGAGGCCAAGGCTTTTCAAGAACCACTCCACAGAACGGAATCTGCGCTGAGCAAGTAGCCCGATTCTGTGAAATTGATGCCTTCCCTAGCCAGAAGATCATGTTTTTCACAGCAGCAGATTCCAGTCTTATGTCTCGGTTACCATTCATCCCTGAATCCACCGATAAAAAGGTTCGAGGCAACGATACAGAGACAAGGAACATATGATGCATATGTACATGATCTCAGCACATTTCCCACTACACGACGCGAGGTCAGAAGAGCAGCAGAAGTCACTTTTCTGAGATCATGTGTCAAATATATGAGCCTCCGACGGAGGCGCAGACATTCTTGTATGTCGTCACGCAGGTCATTGGGAATGCGGTGTACGAAATCATACACTTCCCATTGATAGGGTGTGAGTGTTCAGCACAGGTTATAGCTAGAGTAGCTGACGTAAAAACCTTTCCCTTAGTCGTGTGATATACTGCACGTTCTGTCGCTGTAGTTGAATAGAATATCGCTTCCTCTGGTGTCCAGCTTGATCGCGTCTTCTGGTTGTGAAGGCTGTATGTTTCAGCGCATAAATTGAAGCGACCCCTTATCAAAATATGGATATATCGATGCGTAAAGCTGGCATACAAGATGTATTGTCTTGTCTTCGTTGACGTTTCGAATTTGACTTCTGCACGCTGATCAAGAGCACGTGAAAGGCGCGCGATCGACGCGCGATTTTGGGTCGGCCCGATTCCTTTTTTCTTCTCCTCCCATATACATTGACAACGGCAGAGAAATGGTCATAGTCGCAGCGTCTGCTCCGATACCTCCCACTTCCACTTATCCTAAAGACAACAAGTGTGGACAGCGCGAGACTCTTTCTGAATCATCCGATAAAGGAGATTCAACTAGTCTCATCCCGATAGCTTCTCTGGATTGTGATACAATAACGGACAGCCTCGCGGCGAGGTTGTCAATTAGCTTGATAGGTCACGTCTTGTTTCTGAAGAGTCAGATTCCATTGTGCGTGCTGCGGCGATTAATTGATGACTTGAATGATTTACTAAGCCGTTCATCAGACCCATTGTGCAACTATCCAAGCTATCGAACACAAAGGTGTGTTTCATCATCCAAATAGTGAGTACTGGCTGAAAATAAATCGTAGTCATCTCCACGAGCGCTCAGACAACGGAACGAGCTACTGTCCTCCTTTGACACACTCACATCACACCTAAACACCACATTCACCGCACTATCCTCCGCTTTTGCTGGGATAAACAACATCTCGAAGCATCAAGATGATACCACCAATGCCAAGTCCAACCGTGCTCGAGCTTATTTGGGCGTTTTCGTGGGCTCAAGTCCTGCTACGGCCAAGGCGAAGGTTCTGCTCGCTGTTGATGGACTGCAGATCAAAGCTATTGGCGCTCGGGATGACAGATCTGATCGCGACGATGAACAAGTCAGCGCAAGCGAAGATGAAGATGAAGACGAGGAAGAAGACGAGGAAGCGGAAAGTGAGGAAGCGGATGATAGTGATAGCGAAGAGAATGAAACAGAGGATGAGCAGGAGGAAGTGACTGACGAAGACAACGAAGGGTCGTCTCCGCCTCCAGAATCACGCTCTCCGTCCCCCGAAATATCCTACCCGAGCCATGCAGAACAACAACGGGATTTGCAAGCAGCCGAACGCCTGTTCTCGCGAACGCTTGCGACAGCAGATGCCAACGGAAATGGAATAGCTGCAGATCTCGGTGAGTGCTTTCCAACGCACGCTCCACTTTTGTCCTCGTGCCAAACCGGCATTTTATAGCTCCTACACAAACACACATCCTTCTCCGTGCTCCGCGCAGATTCAACCATCCCGCGTGGATACCGCGCCAAAACATTTCTGCGACCTTGGAAAGCGCCCTCGACGTGTTTCTTGAGGAGTCCGGTGTCCACGGCGGAGACGTGCAAGTCACAAAGCTCCGAAAAGCGTCAAAGAAAGGAAAAAAAGAAAAAGCGGTAGAAGGAGTATGGGTGGTAGGACGGGATGGGTTGAATGTGAATTTGGGGAAAGACACGGTGTATGGTGGTGACGATGAGTGGGATGAGACGATCTGGTGGAGCTGGGATGGAAAAATTGTGGGATTCTCAGATTGGTAACCACACTGGCTCGACCATGTGTCGGCTTTCCGTTTCAAGAGAGCTCTGAATCTTAAACGTCTGTTTACAAGAAATTCTGCGTTCCAGCCCTGATGCGCGCGTGAAACGGTTCACTTCGCTTGTGAAAATTTCTATTCTCTCCGTCGCAAGCAACTGCAAAGCATAAGTTGTGAGGCATTGTATTCAACAAAGCAGAGCAACGAGAGTACCATATTACTTATTATACCGATCACGCGGGACGGGGCCTTATTGATCCAAACAATGGGCACTGTCACAAATTCCATTCAACTGTCTTTTTTTAGTTCTTCCTGACTATCTGACCTGAGCTAGTTCAGCAGTCACTGAAAGGACGTCCGATTTGTTGAACTCATCCAACTATGGACTCTGAATTTGCCCATGTGGCAGATTTTCGTTTGAATTCGAAGTGAATTGTCGGCCCATTCTGGCTTTAGTTGAATTCACCTAAAGGTATCACTACAGGACTCTGTTGCGCCGGTGAACCCGGGAGAAATCATAGATTCCGGGTCTGTTTGCGAAACGGGAGATATAACGATATCTCCATCAATGCTTCATGCCCAGCCACACATCGTAGATTACAACATTGGTTCTGTTCCGATGCAATTAGAGGACACTGAGACCCGTGAGTAGTAGAAGTTTCGATCTAATTTAGCACGTTCTTAGGTCCGTAGTCACTGAAAAAAACTGGTACTCACAATTGACTTCTATTTTGACGAAAGCGGAAGACGTCGATAGCTTGGTCGATTCACCCGGGCCCGCCTTCGAACTAGTGTCAACCGAAAACCAAGATCAAGTGCTAAAGCTATATGCTTGATTAACACTCCTGAACGCCACCATCACGCCCCTTTTCAGATGTCGAAATCGGAAAGTCCTCAACTCAAACCCAAAATCACTGATGAGTCCAAGGAAGCTGTCGAATTAGGTATAGATGATCTTGTCTAGTTCAGCCTACGAGTGGAATTCAAACTAGCAGGGAACGTAAAAATTGAAGATGGTCTTCGATACGTAGCCAAGTTGAAGTTTATCAAAGACGAACTGGATATTACCACTGTCAAGTCCAACCATACACACCCTTTATATATACTCAGATCTGGAGTTTAGGCTTCGAATTCTGAAACACTCGATTTTCCATTGGTTCCAGGTTCGTCTTTTTTTTCCAACTTTTCAACGTTCATCAAGTCCGAATGAGGCTTTGACACCACAATGGTTACTACCTCAGTCTGACCGTGTGAGACAGGAGATTGAAGCGGATCGAAAAAAAGATTTTTTAAATGCAAGCCACATCCATTTGGACGTATGATTTTTACCAACAAACTCCTTAAGCTCAAGTTCAAGATCAAACGTCCAAAAGAAGGAAGGGTTTTGGTTTTTTCTTCCGACGTGTCGTGCTCTCTCAATCAAGCCATTTGCGCTCCCTAACTATCTCGACCGATACTTCCTTGACTTCACTGTTTCTCGCGAGTTCACATCATCCCTGTATGGCGGCAAGCCTCAGCAGACATTACCGGCGCTATCTAAGGGACAACTGTGCCCAGCACCCATACCGAGATTTCATGTACCTCAATCTCATCTACAACCCGTACGCGCCTCAGCGGCCCTAGGCACCCAGGATTGTTCTATAGGTCTCGTGCATGGAAGCTACCAGAAGAACTCCGCTTCCTTATTCGTTTTGAGTATGAGGTGTGGTGGTGCTTGGAGTAGTATGAACTGATACCTGCTGAGCCCCTGACGAAGCAGGAATAGGCTGCAAGTCGGAGCAGGTACGATCTGGGCTGAAAGTCCTTGAATCATCAGTGATAATCTCATCTGTTCTCCTGTAAAAACTAGAGAAAAATTGTGTAAAAAGATCTCTGAAAAAAAGTGGGGTAAGCGTATGAAGGCTCGAATTACCCTTCGTCGATCCCTCGGACAAGAATTTACCACTCAAGAGACTGCGGCGATCAAGGGCCTTGGCGTGTCTGCAGATGATGTCCGTGGTGCTTTGGACAGCGGCGAAGTGCGAACCTCCGGCCTTGCATGTGAATATTGACTGATGTTTGTTGATATATTCTATCATTATCTCATGCAATTGCAAGTATGGGTTATGAAGTGTGTCGGATATGATGAGGCGTTCCAGCGAGAAATGGAGCACAAGCGATCTACCTGGGCAACGTCCAAAACTCGGAAAAATTAAAATCATCAAAGAAAAAGATTGCGAACCAAGTTGAGAGGAAGCGCGCGGCATTGGAAGCTAAACGTGTTAAGGCGATGGGGAGGTAAAAGGTGTCTGCGGACAAATCGGAAAAAAGAATAGTGGGTGATGAAACACCGAGAGTGCAGGTCGACAAAGGCGTCAAGGCAATGACGACGGAATTGCGGGAAGCTATCTCTATCATGCATGGTGTCAAGCACAAGCACCAGGATTCTGCGGCCTCAACATCAAGTATGCCCGTCCCAATGAATGATACCAGCACCCCAGAACACCGTCCCCACCGAATCAGGTGAATGGCTTCGAGGTATTTGCTCATGTACTTAATTTTACGAACTCGATATCGAAATAATCTGGGCCTTCTCATATTCGCATGTAACACAATGCTGGTTTAGTATCATATGTTTCTCATTCGCAATTCATTTTTTCACTCACCCGCAGAGCTATTGTGATACAAGGCCCCTCAATTATTACCTCCGCGCTCCAAACGGGCGGATCAACTTGTACTTGCAACATGTGCCAGAAAACATGTCACCTCATTCCGGGTTTTGCGGGGGTCACCGCTCTGTTGTCGTAACAATGGTCGTGGCTTGTGAGGTTCCGTTCGCAGCGACTATTGTAATCGCCGGAAATATTATACAGTTTCACGAGAAAAAGAAGCGTTCTCGTTATTTAGCCTTTAACGAAGCTTCCATCCTCTGTGGTGCCACCCCGTCCAGTGAGAATTGAGGTCCATTGCGAGTCATTAGAATTGTTTCCTACTTTCTCTTCCTATTTCGGAAAAACTGTAACTATCTTGGACTTGACGACAAACGGCTTGATGGATATTCGTAATGGAAACTAACTACCTGGAGTAGGATCCATAACATATTTTGACCAACACTTTTTGACGCTCAGAATTGATCGGCCTTGCCGGCCCGAAACAAACTAACGACCACCCCCTCGTGAGCATCCATGGCTAGGGACTTGGTTGACAGCGAGTTCTCGTTATAGGATATCATAAGTCAGTAAGGCTGTATCTTGTGAATTGCACGGTCAAGGCTGACCGAGCACCCAAACAAAGTGCTGCTTCTTCATTTTTAAGCCAACTGTGACGGTCGTGACAACCGGCTATATGGATGTGAAACTATCCCTTGAGGCAACATCTTATGACGGCTTAGAATTGATCGGCTGGTCGGTCCCGGGTCCGAAGACTTGCTATTGGTCGACGTCTCGCTTGTGCTACTTACTACAATTCACGGTGTATTAAGAAACTTGTTCTCCGAGCATCACGGCTGGCCCTTGAAGGTTTACTGTTGTATCTTTTATTTTATCATTGTAATCGCATACAATACGATACGGGACAGCATCTATGCAGTCGCCGCCATCCGCCACCTATCACTCGTCCGTCATCGAATGACTTCATGACTCTATTGTGTACAGTATCTTGGGAGAGTCATCAAATGAATACATGGGCATATGTGAACGTGCTTTGTTTGAATCAAGGATAGCTTGTACGTATTTTTACATAACACTGTCTCAACGGAGAATTTACCGATTCTAGATGCAAGGCGTGTACGCTAAGGCGGGATCAAGTGCTCATACGAAACATCCTAACCGCTCGCAATAAGCAATTGGGGTAATGGGGTCACAGCCTAACGTGGTGTCTGTCCGCTTAATTCTTTAGATTCCAACACTGGTACTTAAAGCACGCTTCACCCTGGTACTGGGCCCCAGTTTGCTGAATTCTATCGAGAATGGATAGCAAACAACTCGTCTGGTTGATCACTGGCACTTCGTATGTTGATCATCTTGCAGCCTCATTCGCTCTACTTAACACACATAGGTCTGGCTTGGGGCGTGAGCTCGTCGTTGCCGCTTTGAGGAGAGGCGACAAAGTCATAGCGACGGCTCGTGCACGGTCCTTGAACAGGCTTGACGATCTCAGGACCAAGGGTGCTGATATTCTCGAGCTCGACGTGACGGATACTCTTGACAATCTGCGCGAGGTGGCTCGAAAGGCTGTCAAACTCTATGGAAGGGTCGACGTCCTTATCAATAATGCCGGTTAGTGTAAACTTGATATTCTGCTCTCACAATCTCATATTCGTACTGTCACAGGCTACCTATTGGTCGGCGCAATAGAGGAAAACACGTATGTCCCTTGTCTCAAAATGTTCTTTGTCCTTGGACCTCCAAGTTGATGTTCATCCTAGACCGGAAGAGACATTCGATGAGTTCAAGTAAGTCAACGCGTAAAGCTGTAAAATAGTTTTTTCTGAGGTTTCATCCAGCACGAATGTTCTTGGCGCCCTCAATGTCACTCGAGCATTCCTACCATATATGCGCAAAAGACGAGTCGGCACTGTCCTTTTCCTTGGGTCTTTGCGTGGATGGGGGTAAGTATCATTCTCTTCTTATACAGATCTTGGTCCCAAGCTTACTCCAAATAACAGTGCTTTTCCCAATGCTGGGATATACACTGCGACTAAATTCGCTCTCCGCGGTATACCATTTTATACATGTACCATGAATTACGAGTTGTGAACATTATTTTATATACAGGTATATCCACAACGCTCCATGCTGAGATCTCCCCACTCGGCCTACGGAGCATCTGCGCCGAGTTTGGGTATTTCCGCACACCGATCCTTGCAAGTAGGCACTATGTACCCCAAAGGGGCCGGATTCCTGATTATGGACCGGTGACTGATGCAGACAACACCTTTATGGAACGTATGTTCACTCGACTGCACATTTGCATACGGTAATTCTAACTCGTGCTCAAACTGATGTTCAGGGTATGATGGTATACAACTCGGCGATCCCATCAAAGGAGTCGAATTAATTGTCGATGTAGTGAGGGGGGAAGGTGTTGCACATGGTAAACCGTTCCCAACTGTTTTGGCCGTAGGGAGTGACTGTTACAATATTGCGAAGACGGAATCGGAGAAGACATTGATGCGTCTTGAAGATTGGAAGGACGCTTCGTGCAGTACTGACTATCTATAGGCTGCCATTGTATACTGATTCCTCTACATATCATTTTCTCCTTCAAGGTTTTTTCCGAATATGAACCAACTATTTCTATAGCATAGTATATTCATTAACTTAGACCTTTTTTCTTATTTGCTATCAAAGTATTTGTTGGGGTGTTGAGCTTAGTAACAAGCAGGATTCACAGACCCGCACAGACCTAATAAGTTGTCCATCGACTCAAAGTTGAAATTATTCTTGAATGAGCCAAACCGGATATTGTAGCCGAGTGTTCCGAGATCTAAAATAGATTGAGGTCTGCTGCATGGATAGGTCCTGGATAGGCTTTTTTTTAAAAAATCAATTCTTACGTGCCCGGAGCGCTTGGAGCCCATGTTGCACGGTACTACGAACAGGTTGAGCGACTACAAGGGCCACGGAATTCCTCGCCCTCCCGCGTACGCGGAGAATGAGCGGGTCGACGCTTCCGAACGTCGTTTAGACCGCGGTGGATAGGCTTCCCTATCGGCCTCTCCATCAAATGAGGTCGAGAATATTTATGTGCGGAAAGTGGTGGAATCTCTGTCCGAATATAGTATCTTTTGGCCCCTATAGCGGTGAATTACTGAAGTCTATAAGACTGAGGCTTTACTACTGCCCAAGCACAAGACAGGATACATGAATCATGACACGGGGGGCATTCAAGAATAGATTGCAGGAACATTAGTATGTACATTACAATGACAGATCTATTACTATGACAGAATCAATGTAAGAAAGAGCCATGAGTCAATGGATCTCATAATGATTCTGTAACAGATAATCACCTTTCAATGGAACTAAACTGGCATGAATCAGCTGACTGGATGTACACCGATGACAGATTCATCACTATGACAGGATTGATAGAAGAAAGATTTATGAGTCAATAGAAATCATGACAATTGTGTGACAAATGATCACCATTTAGTAGGACTGAATTGCTGTTCATCCTTGAATGAAAATTTAGAGTGGATCTGTGATCTATGGGTCTACAGAAGTCATGACAAAAATTTCGAGCAGGTTTATAAATTTTCAATGGGATTCAATTGGCTTTGACTGGACCCATCACTTTGATGGCAGAATTGGCAAAAGAAAGAATTCCCAAGAATCACTGAAGAAGAAGCAAGACTTTCTTACCAATGACTCATTATTTGATGGAAATCTAGACTGGACTGATAACTATCCAACAGAGTTGGACTGGCTTTGACCTGACAGGAGTTCAACAGATACATAACTTTCATGATGGTTCTAGTGTTCATTGCTCCTTCTTTTAAACTGTTCATTCCCCCATGCAGCTTGTTCTTTGCCTTCTCTTGCTGCTATTGCACTATGACTACATCATCTATGGTGAATGATATGTTTCTTTTCTCTCTTCATAACTTAGGGCTTGATTCCTTACAGCCAACTCTGATGCACCATAGGAGCACTCAGCACATTTTACAACATCAGGAACTCAAAGGTATGCATAGGTTAGGTAACCTTACTGCAGTGAGTTTTCACTCAACCTTGCAACACAATGTACATCTCTATCAGATACATCCTGATGGAACTAATGCAGCAGCAATAAATACTGGATAAAATTATGTATTTACCACTATATAAACTTCCTTGACTATCTTGCACTACACTACTTTGTACTAAGCAAATGTCCTATTCCATCTACTATAAAAAAACTATTTTCAACACCTTTATAAAGCCTTGAGCCAGAGAAGTGGCTAACAATACAAATCCTTCAAGGTACTTGATGAAACTGGCTTCCTTGTCACTGCCTTTTGTTTGCAGTCAGAGTAAGGTCTATATAATCCACAAGGATCAGTAATTTCTTGGTAGATTTCTTTAAAGGAAAATATAGTACATACTATATGCTATATATGTCAATGTATTATACATACATAACTATATTGAATAGCTTTTTTGTCATTATATATATATCTATTGTCATTGCTCATAAGAGTGAACAGATTGCACATTGCACATGATTAGGTAGGTTATCTTCAAGGACATGTAATACTACATTCTGGACTGTATATAATCTTGTATTATCTTTGAAACTGTTTCTTGAGATTATGTATACCCATTTTCATTGCTCATATAAGTAAACTGCATAACCACTATATACTTGGTCAACTAATGCTTGGAACAATAATTGACTTGTTTAACAGTATGAGTGGCAATATATCCAGGTAGTATAAATATGATTGTATTGAATCAAGTATTAAAGGTTTGTTCAACATTTTTTAAGTCCAATTCCATTGCAAGGTCACTGAATTAGTGATGTATCACTATAAGATCTAATTTTAATCATTGAACAGCAGTTAAATCAGCTTTTTTACTACTGAAATAGTGATATGTCCAATATAATTCTATACAAAAGTCACTGAAATGGCAATATATCCAGTACCATTCTGTCAAAGTCATTTATATTTGCCTTCCATAAAAGAGTCACCTATATCCACTAGAATTTTATTGCAGAGTTTCTACTAAAGGTGAAGGACCTGATATTGTAGTCAAAGACATTATTGAATAACAATTGATCTAGTAAATTCTATTAGATCTGGTGTATTTCTATTTGATTGCTTACAATATAATGACAGATCTGGTCAACTGCTGAGCACTCAGAACCTGTGTTGAATCCAGTGCTATTATATTGAAAGGTCAAGCCATCTAGGTATACCTTATTTTATTACTCTTTATAAAAGTAATAGTATTGCACAGTCTATCATGCATTTGGTCAACAAACAAATGCAACAATGATAACTGCAGGTTATTAAGTATTCAAGTTCAATAAACCTGTTCATATAACAGTTGATAAGACCCATCTGTTGCTGAGTACAGTTACCAACATCTCCACCTATCTTATCTGGACAGCACATGACTTGGGAATCATATGTAGTCTGGAGATTAGGTCTGGAACAAGGTAGCCTTTTGCATGGGATCTTAGCAACTACATGACTTTTTGGATCATGAGCCCCATCATGTAGAGTCTAGCCCCTGAATCTAGAATGACCAGGCCAAGACCCCCTCCTTAGCAATGATCACTAGCAACAGTTCTTAGCAACACAGGCACTTCTTTCAAAGAAAATGTAGTAAGAGAACATGTGACCTCTTGGACCCTTCATTTTCCTTGTCTCAATTACCAACATACCTGAACAGCATCTACACTTCAGATAGTGATGTTTGATATGCTCTTTTATTTTCATCTTGACACATATTATGCACTTTTTGACATCACATACTTACATTTGGTTACCATCTTGACACTCAGTATGCATTATGAACATTTTGGCAGACACCATTACCTGCAGCAACAATCTTTCCTTTTTGACTGCCTTACCTACAAACAGTATAAATACTCCCTGTACATACCTAGTTCTACACCAACAAATCACCCAAGTACTTTGCCCTCAGTATCCCTCCCTCAGCTTCAGATCTTGTTTCTGGTCATCCTTGTTATTGTTAATGGCTTAGCAACAAGCCTTAACAAACTTGTCCTCAATCTAGTGTGGTATCAAATATAGTAACCCTATAGTATTATAGTGTTTTAGTGATGCTAGTGACTACAGCTGGCAACTAGTCTTTGTGTTTGTTCCCTGTCCCTTACCAACTTGATTTACATCCTTGTCCCCATCCCTCCTTCATTGCTAGGCCCTCACAGACCTTAGCAACTTTTCTTACTGATGTTGTGTTTAGTGACTTATTGCTTTCCTTGACCCTATCACTTTTCCCCATCTCATAGCAACATTTGCTTCCCTTCTTATCCATTCTCTATTCTTACTGCTTAGTCCTCCCTTAGCCTTAGCAACTCCCCTCCCCCACCCCCTTAGCAAAACTCTTTGATCTTCACCCCATTTCCCTTTTATTTCTTACCAACTTAGCAATCTTTTATTAAGGCCTAGCAACTTAGACTAGCATTAGCAACTTACTTGCACCTTCCCTTACACCCTTTATTACTTCTATCAGCTCTTGTTCTCTGGGATGTTGACTGACTTGCTCTCTCATACATTTCCTACTGCCAACTACCCTATCTATTTGCCAGTGCACTTATAGGTTTTCTTGTGGTTTCCTGCATGGCAGCTAGGCAGCATAGGAGCACATCACAGTACATTGTATATATCTATGCAGAGGCTGTAAGGTCTAATTTATGTCATTTAACAAGCTTTCTGTCACTAAGATGGTGATGGATCTAGTCAAATTCTATTTAATGGTCAATAGTGATGACTAAAGTATATCATCTATCCATTCTGTAGACAGTGCTTTAGAAAGTACAATTATGTGTCATTCATTAACTTTACAGATATCACTTCTTAGCAATAAAATATGGAGTCTCTGCAGAGCCAATATAGACATAAGATAGTAGAATTCTGCTGAAAAAATACTATATAGTACAAAATGTGCTCTGCTATAACATATGTCATGTATTTTTGTAATGCCTTGCCCTGTCAAGGAAATCTTGTAATAGTTAGAGAGAACACATGGAATTAGAGGATTCAAGATATTAGCTTGTAATTTTTAAGCTAACAGAAAGATAAAGCACCCCCATTGAGAGGTAATACAGGCTCTGTTTAAAGCTATAGAAGAGTATGGACTGATATCTGCTGAACCCCTGATAAAGGAGGAATGGGCTGCAAAGTCAGAGCAGGTATGATCTGGGGAGAAGCCCTTGGATCATCAGTGATAAATGTGTGCATTTCTCTACAGACTAAAGAAAAATGATGTTGCACTTCTTTAATGCTGTCCAAAGCATGATCAACATCATCTGAAGACATGTCAAGCCCTTTGCCTTGCTACAGTCTCTTAAGGAGTAGATTCTCATCTGAGGGATCAATGAAGGGCAATTCAGGCCCTGATACACTTACCTCAGTCTTTCAGAAATCTTTCAAGCCTCCCACCTTGCATGTGAACATTAACTGATGGGTGTTGATATACTCTATAATTTTCTCAGACAATACAAGTATTGCTCATGAAGTGTGTCAGATATGATGAGGCATTTCAATGAGAAATGAAGCACAAGCAATCTACCTGGACAACATCCAAAACGTAGAAAAAGCGAAATCATCAAAGAAAAAGAGTGCAAACCAAGTTGTGAGAAGGCATACAGTATTGAAAACTAAACATGTCAAGGCAATGGGGAGGTTGAAGGTGTCTGGAGACAAATTGGAAAATAGAATGAAGGGTGATTGAAATACAAAAAACACAGACTAACAAAGGTGTCAAAGAAGTCAGATGGAATTGCAGGAAGGTTGTTGTTGTTCTAGTTCCTATTCCTTCAAGGGCTAGTTACATGCATATTGTATGTCCATCCCCTACAGTGTGTCATGGGATGACTAATTGTAGAACTAGATATAAGTATGATATCCTCAGTTTGTAGAAATAGAACTCTATTTGACCTGTAGAACTAGATATAAGTATGATATCTACAAGTCTGGTAAGTACAAAGTAAGATCAACGAAGAACTAAGTTACGTACCCTCAGTTCGTAAGAAATAGAACTGAGGGTATCCCAGAACGGGAAGGTATTTTATATGGTGATCGTAGATGTGGCTGAAACGAAAAACTGTATAGT